>JBAMBR010003515.1:0-70816 GCA_037044475.1 Zaprionus obscuricornis | reverse complement strand
AAAAAACAAAATATGCAAAGATTTCATATGAATGCTAGCTGAAGTAGGCAAACACTTCAAATGATTATTGATTCCCTAGATGCCAAAAGGTGACAGTGTTATGTCAAATGTTCTATGTATTACATGTAGATATAAAATATTATATATATATATATATGATATATAAATGCGTTAAATGCAGCAGATTGTAATGCAAGGGGTTAAAAAGTGTAAAGTGTAAAATTTAAAGTGAAGCAGGCAGTAAAAAAATTTCTTGTTGTTTTCATATGCTTGAATAATACAAAGGTCTAATATAACAATAGATCCATTTTCACACCCATATCGAGGGTAAAGTGCAATACTGTGGCAATACTGTAGCAGCAAGGAACAGCGCAAAGTAGCAGCATAGAGCAATGTGCAACACAATGTGTTGGTTGGGTCGACAGTCAAAGCACATCCGTTATGGCTGTTGGACGCGACGACAAACGTTACACTCTCTCTCTCACTCTCTCTCTCTCTCTCTCTCTATCATAAATGGCAGCTATTTTGCAACAAAAGTGCCCACAGAAACAATGATAAAATAAAAAAAAGGTAGAAAAATCTAATGCTCGCTGACGCCTGATGGCTGACGGCAGCTAACGGAAACGCAAAGGCGAAAAGAGTCATATAATATTATAGTATATATATATATATATATATATATATTCTCTTCTTTTACGTTTATGCTTGTCGCATTAGTAGTAGTAAAATATTATTTCATCTAGTTTTGCAGCAGTAGCTCAGCTCATGCTTGCTACAAATGTTTGGACACCTCTCTTTTTTTTTTGCACTGCCCTACCCCATCGCCATACTCTACAAACAAGCATTGCAGCATTTCAATTCTACAAAACAAAGATAACTGTGTTCTGGTCGCGCATAGTATAATACTATATATATATAGTAGTATATATATATATATCTTTTTCTATAGTATAAAAATCTTCTTTTGTTTGTCGCTGCAATGAACGCTAACCCCTAAGGACTAAGCGGTTCAAGGAGCTGTGCATTGTTACATTGACTAACCACCGGTGGACAGATCTCTCACTCTAACTCTCTCTCTCTCTCTCTCTGTCTCTCTGACTATCTATCTTTGCCCCAATGCCATTTCCCATATTTTTTTTTGTGAGCTGCCTAAGTGAAAAGTGTCTAGTACATTGCTTAAAAGTGTCTTCTGCGATTCTTCACCTTTCTTTTCTTTTCTTTTCTTTTATTTTCTTATGTTTTTGTATCTTTTGTAGCTTTTGTCTGTCTTTTCATAAAGTTGCCTTTTGTGTATTGAAGCATTGAATGGCATGAACAAAATAAGGCAAGTGTCTGACAAATAAATTTAATTGGATGCCAGAGAAATATTATGATTTTCTTGTTATGCTTAAAATTTTTCTATATGCAAGTTACTCAATCATACGCATCAATCATCAAAGTTGCCCCCAAAATTTAAACACTGATTGAATGAAAATCACAACTTAAAAAACATAAAAACAAAGTGTTGAGCGCATAAACAAATATGAATAAATAATAAAGTGCGAGTGTAAGCGAAAAAGAGTCAAGTGTGCGCGATATAAGATAAGCTCGATACTTGCATATACTATATATACTATATATATATATATATTTGTATAGCATAAGCAGAGCATATATGTATGTATGTATGCTTTAACATATGCACAATATCAATAAAATAAATTTACACTTGTCTCTTTCCGTTGTCATATATGCAGCGCATCCCATATATGTATAGCATAAATCCAGAGACAATAAAAAAAAGGAAATTTTTTTTTAAAAGTGCCAAACACTTGACAACAATAAGAAAAACAAAAAAAAAAAACAAGAAAGAAAATTTAATTTTTTTGACACAGCGACGCTTAAATACGCTTGCAAAATGAAATATTTATTTTATTTATTTTTTATTAAATATTTAATAATATTTAATATTTATTTATTTTTTTATAATTATTTAATATTTAATAATATTTTTTTTAATTAATTATTTAAGTTAGTTTTTCTTATGAGCTATGCTATACTAGATATTATCTATATATATCTATAAGCTATAGTTAAGCGATTCATATCAGTGATAGAAAATTCTATAAATTGCAGCGCGCTAACTTACACAACAGCAAAGTTATACAAAGACTCAACTTTCAACTATGGCAGCTATATAGTCTATATATATAGTCTATATAGTCTACCGATCAAAATAAATTTGCAGCTTTAATAAAATTGCGAATACTGCAAGACAAGAGCTTACAGCACTCGTCAAATAAATCCTATATAATGAGTTTTGGTTTTGCCGTCGGCATGTGACAAATGCGTCTAAAGCTTAACAAATTGTTGTCGACGTTGACTGTCTATGAAAAATAGTTACACTAAGCATTTCTTTAGACTAAGTTAATAATATTTAGTTAATTTTAAGCTAAAAAGAAAATTTTGAATGGCATTTGATAAAGCTTAGCATAAAGTTGCCTATTTCTAGCATTTGAAAATATTTTTTCTATGAGCAAAGTTAACTATCAAAGTATAAATTTTGTTATTTTTGGCAATATGCCCAGCATGTGGCAACACACAAACACACACACACTGAGAGTGAGCGTGAGAGAGAGAGAGCAACAGACAATAAAAGTATCAGTATATAGTATAGTTGATATTTGCAGCTTTTCGATGGCACAATAAATAAATAAAAAAATAAAAAAAAACCGTAGCAACTGCCGCCGCTGCATTCAACAATTGACAAATAGTAACGCGCATAAAAATAATAAAATAACCGCCGCTACTGCTGCTGCTGCTGCTGCTGTTGCTGCTGTGTGCCCGTCATCAATTATCTGCGCTGCATAAACAAACATTTTATGAACATTTTTATGAACTGTGCAACTCGAACTCTGCAAATGTCGGTTTTATATTTAATTTTTCATTATTTTTTTTTTATTTATTTTTATTTTTTGTTTATTTTTTCCAGTAATTACTTAGCACTATTAGAGCTTAGATATTGATTCTAGATACATTATATTGTTAAGCAGACATTTTATTTTTATTTTTATTCACTTAACTTGTAAAAGTAACAGCTTTTATTTTCTCTTACACATTTTATCACACACACAACGCACACAACGCACACAATGGCATTTTATCTTATTCATTTGCTATTTTTATTTGTTAGAAAATGTTCATTTTATACATTTTCCCTTTCAGCAGCAATTGATTTCTTCGAAAACTTATTTCACCTTTTTTTTGTATTTTCTTTCATTTCAATTTTTGTACTGTACCCGCGCGTAAAAGGCAAAAACTCACAAGTAGTATCACAGTAGCATCAAAAGTTCCATTTCCGGTAGAATGTAAGTAGTCATTGGGTGGACACTGAACGAGACGCACACATAAAACGATTGTAAGAGACGGCAGGGGAGTAGAGAGAGAGAGAGAGAGAGAGAGAGAGGGTGTTGGGTCGTTAGGGAAGTGTAGGGGTAGGGTAGCGAACAAAATCCACTTTTGTTACATATTTTATGAACACATTCACATTCGCTGAGACAAATAACCCGTAAAGTCACTCAAACCCTACGATGAAACCAAATTGCGCGCCACTGAATAGAGATGTGTATGTGTCACTCTATGCATGTGTGTATGTGTACGTGTGTATCTCTCTCACTTAATATGTGTGTGAGTATGAGTGTGTGTTTGTGTCAAATGTCAGCAAACAAAATTCGGTTGCATAGTTTTCGGCTATAGCATATACACAACATACTGTTACACATAATATGTACTACAAATGCTAACACTAACACTAACACACACACACACACACATATATATATATATATATGCACTTATGGCTAGCTACTATCACCAATGGGCCCTTTCCGGGCCCCTTAACGTCTACAATGGCAGCATCCATTAATTTTTTTTTTTTTTTTTCCATTAAATCCCCAAATAGTGCCTAACTTGCACAGACACACTGACAGACAGACAGACACACACACGTAGGCAGACCATTAGCTACTACATGTGTCTCTCTATATATGTGTATGTGTGTGTGTATGTGCTTAACTAATACTAATATATATATATATATATATATTTGGGCATGCCCATTGCACTAACACACAAAAATATTGTTTGTCGTAATATAATGTTCCAACGCTTAACACGTCCAAACAATTCGAAACGCCGGCAATGACTGAACTTTGAAATCTGCTGCTGCTGCTGTCGCTGCCTCTGCTACTACTGCTGCTGTCCTATGCTGCGCTGTCGTTGTCGTCGTCGTCGTCGTCGTCATCGTCGTTGTTGTTGACTACAGTAGCATCCTCAATTGCCAGACAGACTGAACTGTTTTGCTCTGTCGACAGCAGCAGCAGCAAGCGTAGCAGCATCAACGTCAGCGTCTGTCGGTTAGGATTATCTCCGTCGGCAATTGCCCTTCGGCGGGCAACAGCGCGTCGCTTCGTTCAAAGTATTGTAACTGTAGCCAAAAGCAGAGGCTATTATTGAACGACGCACGCTGCGCTGCCACCTGCAACGTAAGCGTAAGCGTTTGGATTTTCATATTCTCTTCCTAGTTTTTGTTCTCTTTTTTGCTATCTATGCTGCTTTGCTTTGCTTTTGCATTTGATTTTGCATTTGATTTTGCATTTGATTTTGCATTTGATTTTGCATTTGTTTTTGCTTTTGCATTTGCTCTGTGTAGTGTAGCGCTATTTGAGAGTTGTGTAAAACTCAGCTTAGCTTTCAATATGCAGTGCAAATGTGTTTATGTTAAAGAAAGTGTATGTATGTGTGTGTGTATGTGTGTGAGTAGAATAAATTTATTATATAGTCTGTTTATAGGCTGCTAAGTAAATGTGCATAATAAGCAGTAAGCTTACGCTGCTTTTTATGAATTAAAAAAAAAAAATAAAGAAATGTTTTAAGAATTCTCTTTGAAATCAACTTAAATTGAAATATATTTAAATGCACTTACATGTAAATTATGTATATGTATGTAAATAAACATGTTTATATTATATAATTTACAGTGTATAAATTGGCGCCAAATTTTACGCAATGCTACTACGACTTGCAATAAACATTAGTTGGCGCCATTCAGTGTTTCGTGCACATTCGCAACGTAACTTTAACTGCGCCGCCATTCAACATTCGCGCGCATTTTATATTCGTATTTTATTTATCTACCAACACATATGTGTGTGTGTATATATGTATATATGCCACTTATATATGTATGCATATGTGTGTGTGTGTGTTCAATAAACAAGTGTTGAAGCACGTGTTGCGTCTAAATTATATGCTCTTTGCAAGTTATTCGACAATTAAGAGAAACGCATGCGCGCTCTTTTGACGTCAGCAGCAGCCAACGGTGCGGCGTGTCATCATCATCGTCGTCGCTGGCAGCATTCAAAAGTTTAAAGCTGACCTACGACAACAAACAAAACGAATGAATCAGCGAATTGAATGTCGACTAAAATGATACAGTTCAGAGATAGATACATATGTATGTATGTGTATGTGTATGTGCATTGAGTATGCTGACTATGTGCTTGCATACATACATACATATATATGTACGTATTGATACACATATTGCACTATATATATACTCCATTATATACATTCTTAGCTATGCACGTACATAATATATAGATGTATGTATGTGTGCATTTGTATGCCTTTGCTTTGTATGTCAGCCCAGCCGTGGGCGGTACATAGTCTCTAGTTGCAGCACATCATTTTCATTTTGTGAGATATACTATATGTACATACATACATATGTATAACTTAATAAAACTCTGCTTAATTCTACATAATATTTTCACTAATAGTTTTCATTTACTGCAGCTAACTATTTAAATGCAACTATATACATACTATGTACATACATATGTACATATGTATGTATGTATTTTTGTACTTATGTACATACTTACATATGCTGCTAAGTGCAAGTATTGAAATCTTGAAGTAACATATCGCAGACTTAATACTCTGGCAAGACTTATGATATTTCATTTCGACGGTTCAGAGATATGCTATTATGGTATGCTGTAACAGGATGAAATTAAATACGATATAAGAAAAACGATATATTATATACGATATAACATAAGCTATATATGATATAAAATAAACAATTTCTGATATACGAAATACGATGTACTATTTAAAAAATACGATATACAATTTACAATATACGAAATACGATATAAAATTTCTCATATACGATATACCATTTACAATATATGATATACAATTTACAAAATACGATATACAAAATACGATATACAATTTACGATATACGAACGACGATAAAAAATGTATCATAAGCGATATATAACTTACGATATACGAAATACGTTATCAAATTTCTCATATACGATATAACATTTACGATATTCAGTATAAAATTTCTGATTTGTGCTATACAAAATATGATATACTATTTAAAATATACGATATACAATTTACGATATACAAAATGCAATACAAAAATTTTTGATATACGATATACCATTTACTATATACGAAATACTAAATTTTTATATAAATTTTTGATATACGATATACAATTACCTATATACGAAATACTATCGTATTTACCATTTACCATTTACGATATACGATATACGATATAAAATTTAACAAATACATATACTATTTATTACATATATTATTTACAATATAAGATACACAATTTACGATATACGAAATACCATCGTATTCACCATTTACGATACACGATATAGAATTTTCGATATACGATTTAATACAATATGATAGATAATACGCGATATGATATGATGCAATATTAGATATACGATATATGCACATACGACATAATTTAATATTTTTATAATTTTTCAGTTCAATTATAGATTAAATCAAGAAATTCTACACTTCCCTTACAAGTGTTGCAAACAGTCTCACAAAGTGAATATACTCTTTGAATAACATGCAATTATAGCATAAAGTTGCAGAGAATTGCCAATGGATAATGACAGGAGCACTAGCAGGATGCGACAAGGAAACGGATTACGGCTTTTGCTCAAGGCGCAACATTTTCTTCTTTTTATTTTTTTTTTTTTGCTTTAACCTGGCCGACAACTTGCAATGAGAAATTTATGTTGCGGTCGCACATTTCCTCATTGAAAGTGAGTACAGAAAATTGTGCATAAAGCTTGTGTAAATGTATAAAGTTGAAGTAGATCAGCAGCTAATAGTAATATATATAATATATATATGTTTTATGTGATTTATTTTGAAGTAAATTTTGTATGTTTTCAGCTTTTCATGTGAAGTTTTCATGTTAAAAAATTAATTTTATAGTGCATAAAAAAGTGCGTTATCTAGCAAATAAAACTGTTCTCACTTTGTAAAAAAAAAAAGAAAGAAGAAAAATAGTAAAAAAAAAAAACTGCGAGCTTTGTATTTTGAAATCATACAGACGCAGATAGTATAGAAGTATAGTAGACTACACGGGAAAACTCGGCAGACTAGGCAGACTAGGCAGACATGACAGAGAGACACGACAGACAGACAGACAGACAGTGGCAAAAGAAGTAAGTGAAGCAAAAGTTTGAAAAGTCGACGTTGAAGTGGAAAAGGCGAATTAAATTATATGAGTGCAGGATGACAGAATGCGAAGAAGATGAAGTAGATGGAACAGCATGCTAAAAGGCAAGTGAATTAAAAATAAAGCAAAAGAAGGCAACATAGAAAATACACAATCATACATACATACGTACATACATATATACATTAAAAGAAATAAATAAATGTGTAAAATGTAATTCGCGCAAAGAAATTGAAATTAGATTTGTTTAACCAACAAAACAAATTGAAATAAATAAAAAGTAAATTACTTAAGGTCAAGCAAAAGTAAATTAACGTGATTAACTTTACTATAGGTAACAATGTATGTATATATGTATGTCAACACATGGCGGAAATACTCGTGATATTTATACGTTTGTTCTATGTACATACATATATTACATACATACATAAGTATTCACAGCTAAAGTAACCTGTGCTGTAATATCGTCTCTCTGCCAATGCTGCCATGCTGCTGTGCTTTTCGTGACTGTGTCAGATGACCGGTCACCGGCGTTTCCTTAATGGAAAATACGTGCTTCGACATGATTTTTCTTTATCCTTATTGGCATTTTTTTTTTACAAGTCGTTAAAATCGTCGACTGTCAATGGTAGATTCAAATTGTTACCAAGGGTTACACGTCTTATCTACACCATTAAAATTACTTATACTCAGCATAAATGACACATTATTAATTCTATATATTTTTATTTGATTTATTTATTATTATTTCATATGTGAAAAACTTAGTTGGCAATGGCATAAAATAATAAAAAAAATAAAAAAATAAAGAAAAATTTATTATTAATCTTAAATTTGCTTTATCAACATGCCTAAGCTTGGCACAATTTCGTTTTCTCAAAATTTTTCAACATTATCGCATTTAATGCAATTCGTGATGAATATTTTTACATCGGGATGGAATTACATTAATATTTCATCAATTGTTCCACGCAATAATGAATATTAATATGGCAATAAGCAAGCAGTGTCTAGAAATACTGAATACTGGTTCATGTCTAAGCTAAGCGTGGTTGTATTGGGTTTGGTTTTGTGCCCAAACTAAATGTCGTTTCACCAATTACTCGAAGAACAGTTTAAAGCAGTGCAAACTGTTTTACACTACTGTTTTATCCAATTAACGAACCACAAGCATTTAATTTATACCCAAACCATAAGCAAGCAGTACAATATCGTTTTATTTGAATATTGACAAATTTAAGATTCACAGTGTAAATAACAAATAAAACGAATTATGAAAATTTAAAAATTAAATTAATTAAATTTAATAATTAGCTAAATTAATTAAATTATTATATAAAAATTTTTATTAATTTTCGTCATAATTTTTATTCTCATTGCTAGCTGTAACACATTTTAATCGCATTGTTTTTGCAATTTGAAAGTTCTAAAATTCTCATTTTTATTAATGTAAACAAATGTTTACCCGCCGACAGCCCTGCGCTAAGACCTAAGATAACAAAAATAGAAATCATTCATTGAATCAAAAATCCAAAAAAAGAACAATTCACGGAGTGGAAATTATGAAGACGTAAATATGAAAATTGCAACAAATGTTGCGAAAAATGATTTTTTTTTTTTTTTTGGTGATTTGTCGATTTTGCATTTGTTTTCATTTACTGTGCTGTTGTTGATGTTGTTTGTGCGCACAAATCAAAATGCAAATGATGTCGATTTTATTGACAAATGAAAATAAATAGCTGTAACTAGAAACAATAAGCAAAAGTAACAAAAAAACAGGCAAGAAATTTAGAGTTTTAGCTACAATAAATTGTAAACGTTTATAAGGCGGCAAGCAAGCAAAATTTTCATCATCTTCCCTAAGCTTATCTATGACAGTACAGAAAGGTCAACAAACTGTTCACATACTTGACTTGAGAAGAGTAAGTAGTAGCCAAAAGCAAAACCTCTTCAAATCTTTTGACTCTTTCAACTCTTTGAGAAATCATTTTCTCACTTTCCCAGGCTACAGATAATAGCTTCATAATGTCATAATGACACAATTAAGTCAAATTATGCTGCTGCCACTCAAGATTGCTATAGAACTATATATGTGTGTGTGTCTATGTGCGCTAGGAACACTTACAAGTGGCTGCTTTCACCAGAAATCAATTTCAATTATGACACACAGCTCTCACTCTCTCACACTCTCACAGAGCTTAGCAACCCCAACTCTGCTGCTGCTTACAGCTACACTTTCCACTGCTCTTTCCCTTCGCTAGCTTATACTTACATCCTTCTGCACATTGACAATACATTGGATCAATTCCACACGAGCGACTTTGAAGAGTTGCCGGTGATTAGCACGCGGCTAATTTTTGCATTTACATAACCAAAACCACCGACAGGCAGCAGCAACAAGAACAATAACAACTGCAGCAACAGCCTCAACAGCAGCAACGTTGATCGCTTAGACCACCCACAAGCAGCAACATGATGTTTGCCTGTAGCCTCTGCCTTAGCCTCTGTTACTGTTTTATTGCTCACAAAGTAGCATAAACAATTTTGCGCGTTTCTAACATAAGGCGGGGCCACCGCACACCTGATGGGGCTGTGATAGACTGTAGCATCAACTACGTCACGTCACTAGACTTCGACTTGGAGTGCATTAAATATGCCTGTGTCATGTTTGCGGTTGCCTGCCTATATGTATGTGTACGCTGTCAGTGCAAAGGGTATAACATGCTGAGAACAGCATATGCTGTATGTGCATTGACTAATGAGAACAGTTCGGCAGCTAAAGTTGCACTGCTTGAGCAAGCAGTAGTTTTTATTACAAGCTGCCAAAAGGAAAAAACTTCAAATATAATTAGAGCGTAACTAAGAGTCGCGCATATATTGAAAATTATAGAAAATTTTCCTAACTTTATTGTTTGTTGTTATTGTGCGTTTTGATTATTTGAAGTATGGTTTTAGTCTATTTGCATCTTATGTGTGTGGTCGCGACTCCAGTTGCAGTTGATGTGACGCGACAGTGACAGCGACTATGCAACTGCCACTCGCTGGCGACAAAACATGCTTAGCCAAAACACATACATATTTGTGGCAAGCCGCGCTATGTCCTGTGGTGTAAATCAAAATAAACAAAAAACAAAAAAAAAACTCAGCATTGGTCAACTAAGCAAATGTCTAGACAAGTCCCGGCGACAGTTTCGTCAATGTTAAACACCTTAGAGCCAGAATGAATATGGAAACAACTTGTTGTTGACCGCACGCATGCATGTAAAGTTAACAAAACACTTGACAAATATTGGTCAAAATATTGAAGCAATTAATGATGTCTGCCACAAGGCGCAATGTCGCATTGTCGCTAAAGACACTTGAAGAAAACAAAAACAATAACAAAAGATTCACACATATTTCACACGCCTTGTATGCCTGCCGACACACTCAAGTGGCAGGCCAATAGTCCGTTGTCCTGTCTGGAGCTAAACGTAGCTCAAGAAACATGACAAGTAGCTAGGCGCAGGCGTGACATATAAACAAAGCCACACGCAATGATTACATGATCAGCTCTTGTCTTTTCTTGTCTCTAATTCATGTCGTCGGTTTCCAATTGCCTGCCACCGGCGCCACCGTCTAAAGGTCAATACTGACAGACGAATGAGACCTGAGACTGACACTGAGTTAGTGTGTAGTGTACTATGGCAAGAGATGGGAGCTGGAAGCTGAGAGTAACAGTGGGCAATGGGCAGTGGGCAGTGTGCTGAGAAAAATCTCTTTGTTCTGCTACTTTTAAGCTCTTAAGTGCCGGACAATTCACTTTGGCCAATGTGCGCTTTTCATTTCATTTCAATTTCAATTTAGCCTTTTATACCCTTTAAATTTAGAATTTGCTTGAACAGCGAGTTGCATTAGCTACTGGCAATGTTTGAATTGAATAAATAAAATAAATATAAATTTTCTATATGAAATTAAATAAATTTTCTATATGAAATTAAATAAAATTTCTATTTGAAATTACAAAAAAAAATTTATAAAAAAATAAAAAAAAAATATGTAAAAAATTTTGAAAAATCTTGGCAAAATTTATATTATTTTATGCACAATTTTTTTTATTTTTTATATATTTTATATATATATTTATATATATAGTATGAAAAAATGACAATAAAAAAAAATATTTAAAAAATGTTTGAAAAATTTTGGCAAATTTTTTTTTTTTGCAAAATTTTTTTTATTTTTTTATATATACATTTTCAAAATGCAAAAAATAAATATTTTTATTTGAAATAAATCAATAAGAAAATTTGAGTTATTTAATTAATTAAAAATTAATAATTTATTTAATTACTTAATTAGCTACTAAAATTAATTGCTTAGACTCCATATATAACTAATGATTTTTATTATTAGTTACACATTTTTTTTGACTTTTCGAAATGTAAAAAATTAAATGCCAAAAATTTTTTACAGCAAAAAGTTTTTACTTTTGTTTGACCTTCATAAAATTTGGCAATTACAGAGTAACTAGCAGTCGATCAACAGTTGTAAGTGTTTGATCACTTGTTTGATTTTCCATTTACCAAATACCAAAACGCATTTTTCAATTATTATCTTATTGCGGGCAGACAAGTACGCGTATTATTAATGTAATAGCGGCTAATTGCGCATTTGCTGCTGCTACTATTGCTACTGATGCTACTGCTGCTTGGGCTGCCGCAATGCGAATTAGAACACAGGCCGAAGGCACTTCAGTCTCAGGAGACTTAAAAGCTTCAATTTGATGGAACACTTGGAAACGATTGGATCGTTGTTGTTATAGACAACAATTTATGGCTACATTTTGCAGCCGTTGAGAATTGAGAAATTGAGAAATGAGAAATGAGATTGAAGGAAGAGAAAGAGAAAGATTGAAAATTGTAGAATCATGAATTGAGATTGAGCATTGAGATTTGTTGATCATTGCAATGATTAGAAATATGCAATAATTTTTAAGTTATACAAAAACACAGCCATGGTCATACCAATAGATCCACTTGAGCTACAATAAAAGTGCGCTGAATTTTATTTTCAAGGTTTTCAACAACATTTTGATGATTTACCGCATTTATTTTGGCTAATACTAGCTAATAAACAAAGTATCATTTCATATGTGGCATGTGGCAACAAATCAAGTCCAAGCTGTGTGCCGTATTTGCCTATGAAAATATGCATGGCAACAACAATAATAAAAAAAAAAAAAACATAGACTATATATGACAATGTAAACAACAATAAGCCCAATGGCAACCAATGAGCTGTTAATGATCATCATCATCATGATCATTAACATCAGCTCCGACACAAGCAACGACGAATGCCAAATTGATCGATCGCTGCAAATGCTTCGCAAACCCGGACGTCAGAATCCGTAACGTAGTACGAATCGAATCCCAAGTCGCCGCCAAATCAAAATTCCTTAATGTGAATAAAATTTAATTGCCTACAAATTGGCGCGTTGAGTTTTATTGCAGTTTCAATATATATGTAGTACAATACACTGAGCAAAATAGTCAAGTAATAAGTAGAAGATGTAGCAGACAAATTGAAAAGTTCATGTTGAATATAATTTCATATAAGCTGAAGAAAACAAATATTTTAATGAACAAAAAAAATATAAAATACAAAATTCCAGATTAAAAATTAAAGAAAACTTAAATTAAATATTAAAAAATATATAAAAAAAAGTAGGCAAAAATATAGAAAAAATATGTAAAAAATTTTATTGAAATATTATAAATAAAAAATTAAAGAAATAATTCAAATTATATAATAAATAAAAATTTAAAAAAAAATTATTAATAAAAAGCTATGAAAAATAAGTGTAATAAAAAAAAAAAAATTTTAAAAATTAAAAATAAATTAATAGAATAAAATTAATATTTTATCTTGTATTTATTTCATTATTTATATTTTTTTATTTATATTTATATTTATATTTTATTTATTTATTTAAAAAAAAAGCTATAAAAAATAAGTGTTATAAAAAATTTTTTTTTTTAAATTAAAAATAAATTAATAGAATAAAATTAATATTTTATCTTGTATTTTTTCATTATTTATATTTTTTTTTTATTTATATTTATATTTTACCTTAAAAAAAACGTTTTTTAAACAACTTTAAAATTTCTTATATCAATTTCGAGCATTTCTCTCTATAAAAACTATAAACCCAACTAGCAGCAATTCTTATTTTATAGGGAAACAAACCATAGAATAATTCTATACACAATAGTTCTCAATGTTCTTGGTGTGTGGGTGGCAATTTTTACAGCGACCGGCAAACAAATATTTGATTTAGACAAAATGCCTATGATTTATTTACGATTTCCTAATGTTCCTAATGTTCCGTCTAATACAAATGTGGAAGTTCATAAAATATATAAAAAAGCAAAAGAATTGAGATAATGATCAACGCATTGAATAATTGAAAATCTATATGTATGTAATAGCAAATGTTTTTCAATTGAGAAAAAATTAATAGCAAAACAGTGCAAAAAGATTATGAATGAGCTGATTTTTAATATGATCTACATATACTATATATATTATGTAGAGCATATCAAATATTAATATTAAGCTGTAAAATCTAGATTTTTCAATATCTTGCACAGCTTATCATTTCAAGTTTATTTCATTTTCAATGTGAAATTTTATTTAGTCAGCTATGAATGGCAAGTTTTTTATTACTAAAAGTCATTGTAATTTCTATAACCGGTACTTATAAAGTATGACAAGTATAATAACAGATTGTATGAAGTATGATCAAGTCGCGATAATTCGTACCCCTCTAATTCGAAATTCTCAATAATTCGTAAACATTTCTGTTTCCTTGAAAAGAAATTCAATAAATAATTTGAAAATAATTCGAAATACTTCATAATTCATATAAAATATGATTCCCGTGACATTTCGAATTATCGAAGATAATCGAATCTGCTTGAAAATCTGAATTTCGGAACTTAATCATAAAAGTTATGCTAATTAAATTTTTCCTGTGTACCGGATAACTTATATTCCAGCATACTCTTCAGTAGATTTGCTCACATGTTACTTTTCAAAGTCATTGTAAGTTTTTATTTTTCCAGCTTTATTTGATAAGCTTATCAAGCAGACGAAAATTATCAACAAACTTACATATATATATATATATATATATATAAATATAATGAATGTCAGCGAATAAAGTCTTTATTATTAATATTTTTGTCGACCTAGTTTAGTTTTTTCTTAGACTCAGCATGAGAAACACTTGCTCAAATTCATGTGAAAAAGTTCAATAACATTGTATAAAAAATGGTGAGATAATAAATACAAATTATTTATTATGATGAAATTAATTAATTTTGAAATAATTAGTTTTGTTTAATCAACACTTTGAAAAAGATAAAGTGAAATTCCTAAATTCCTATCTAATGCAACATTGTATTAGGTCAAGTTCATATTATCAACATGAAGTTTTATTTTTATACTCGGTGTCCATTGGGTACCAAAAGTATATTGGCTTAGTGACAGCAGCAAATGTAGGTAACACTTATAAGGAGGCGTGGCCGATCCCATAAAGTATATATATTCTGACTGAGGATCAACAGCCGAGTCGATTGGAGCATGTCCGTCTGTACGTCTGTCCGTCTGTACGTCCGTATGAACACACAGATCTCGTAGACTATAAGAGCTAGAGACTTCCTTTTTTTTACAAAGTGTTTGTAGTGTTTGCAGGCAGATCAAGTTTATTTTGAATTTTTGCCACGCCCCCCCTCCGCCTCCACAAATCGATAAAAACGATTTTAAGCAAACCCAGCCAAGCTACAGGACTGAATTTTGGTACAAAGTTAGAATATGTTGGACGTTGTGTACAAATTTGGTACAGATCGAATTATTAACATGAAAGTTATACACATTTTAAATACCAAAAGTTGAGAGGCGTCTCTATAGCGTACGCTTCCCTACTGTTCTCACTCCATACATGACATTAACTTAGTGTTTTTTCTTTTTCACACTTGTAAAGATTTGGGCACCGAGTATAAAATAGTCGAGCATACTCGACTATAGCTTTCTTACTTGTTTTTTTTTTTCTTCTTTATGACTTTAGCAAATGAAATGTGCGCTACAATTTTTACTGCTGAGTATATTGACACTGCAGCAATTTCAACATGCAACTGCTTCACGCATCTTGGCAGCATTTTTCTTTCCGGGTCGCAGTCATTTTATGATGACAAATTCCATTATAAGAGAACTTGTAAAACGTGGACATGAAGTGAGAATTTTATAAACATTTTAATTATATTATATTCTCTGACTCAACTTTAAACAATTTATTGTAGGTAACTTTTATTACACCATTTTCACTGGCAAAGGAAAATTTGGGTGTTAATTATAAGGAAATTCTATTGCCGCAATATGATTTTTGGCCGGAGAGTAAGTATCGGAAGATCACTATGTAGTTTATAGTATAATTATAACCTTACAGAGGATATATTAATGTTGAACAGATATTCGTAACGCTCCTTAGAAGGTAGACCCATAATGTATATTTATTCTTGATCAACATCTACAACGTCAGGATCCAAAGTCATGTCTCTCTGGACGTCTGTTTAAGCCAGTTTCTTAATTTTTAAGCTAACTGTTTGAAACTTGGGAAACATGCACCCTATGCTCATAAGCTGTATATTAGTCGGAAACGAAAAATCAGAACACAGAATCACATAGTTTTCATAGGAACGATAGTCCGACAATTAGATTTTTGTATGAAACAGAATTTAAGATAGGGATGACTTATAAACCTCATAGAAATTTTGATTCAAATCGGACATCTCTATATCATATCTCAATCATAGAAACAATAGGTAGAAAATAAAATTTATATATGAAAATTCTTCGACTGCAAGTGTACGAAGACTTCTTCAATATCCCGATGATAACTTTACTCTTTTGTCTTATCTTATAGTAAAAGAAATGTCACAGAAGGAGACCATACTGGACATGGCGGATGTATCGACATTGAAATTTGTACGCATGCTACATGTCATGGGAATTCATAGCACAGACTTTGCATTCGAGCAACCTGAAATAAAGGCGCTTATCAATGCCAAGCATAAGTTGGGCAAATATGATCTATTGCTAGCTGAACAGTTCTATAATGAAGGCGCTCTAATACTAGGACATCTTTATCAGATACCTGTTATTACAGTCTCAACTTTTGGCAATACGAATTATTTTAGTGATCTAGTTGGCATTATAACACCATGGTCATATAATCCGCATAGTTTTGTTAGCTATACGAGTAATATGAATTTATGGGAACGAGTTGGAAATACTTTAATTACTGGCACGGAACATTTAATGCGTCAATTTCTATATTATCCTGGACATGAAGCAGTACTGCGCAAACACTTTTCGGGTGTGCTCGATGAGGTGCCAACAATCAAACAATTGACACGTAATATCTCTGCCATATTGATGAATAACTATATGCCACTGGAGTCCCCAAGGCCCATTTCCTTCAATATGATTTCTGTTGGTGGTCTGCATATTTTACCAGCTAAACCTTTACCCCAACATTTGCAGCAATTTCTGGATGAAGCTACAGATGGTGCTATTTATTTTAGTCTTGGTAAGTTTTGGAAGTTCCTGTAAAGTTATTATACTAATTTTTCGCTGCTTTAGGCTCACAAGTTCGCAGCGCAGAGTTACCGCCGGAGAAACTAAAAATCTTTCTAGATACTTTCCATAGTCTCAAGCAGCGTGTACTATGGAAATTTGAAGATGATAGTTTTCCCAATTTACCGGCAAATGTTATGATACAAAAGTGGATGCCACAAGGTGATATTTTGGCGCATCCCAATGTTAAAGTATTCATTGCACACGGCGGTCTTTTTGGACTGCAGGAAGCATTGCATTACGGAGTACCAGTACTTGGCATGCCTGTCTACTGTGATCAACATTTCAATATTAATCAAGGCAAGGCTGCTGGCTATGCACTTGGCTTAGACTATCGTACAATCTCCAGCGAACAATTGCGTTCCTATCTGCTTGAACTGTTGGAGAATCCCAAGTACAGAGAGAATATGAAGCGTGCGTCAAGCGTTTTTCGTGATCGTCCTTTGGGTGCCATGGATACAGCCATGTTCTGGATTGATTATGTCATTGAACATCGTGGTGCACCGCATTTAATTGCCGCAGGTGTTAATCTTAACTGGTTACAGTTTTATTTAATTGATGTCATTGCACTAATTCTGGCCAGCATATTGCTGCCAATCTTCGTATTGAAATTACTTTGGCGTAAAGTGAAAATTGCCAAGAAACCAAAAGCTAAAGCTAAAAGAAACTAGAATTGAAATATTGAAAATTTTTTAGAGGCTTTACAATTAGTTTTAAAGTATTGGAATTTCACTTTTGACATAATTACTATGTAATTTTGATTTATTTGTAGTCACACTCAGAAGAAGTAGTAGTAGTAGTAGCAGAAGTTATATGTATGATTGTTTGCCCTTGCCATATGTTTTGTTCATAATGATTGCCTTCAATTATATTAGCGGCCTTTGCTCTTGGATTTTTTTTTTTTTTTTTTTTTTTTTTTGCAATAATAAAAGAAACACTTCAACTTTGGCACTTGAGTTCTCTACTTAAGTATTTAATGAATTTGAATCTGAATCTTTGAATATATCTGAAATATAAAAAAAAATTTGTATGCTATATGCTACTTAAGGCGCCAGAGTACCAGACCAAGTGTTCTTAAGAAATTCAGTTTCAAAAAAAAAAAAAAAATATAAAAAAAAAAAATTATAAATTTTTTTCTGCATAACAAAAATTAAATAAAATTAATCATAATCTTGCATAAATTTCAACATCTTAAACTTATGAATTTATTTCAAAAAAAATTTTTTTTGATTACATAATACGAAAATCAACATTTAAGTGTTGGATTTACCAAATCAGCAAGCAAAAAAAAAAATTATAAAAAAATAAAAAATAAAAAAAATATAAAAAAAAATTTTTTCAGCATAAAAAAAAATAAAATAAAATTCATCATAATCTTGCATAAATTTCAACATCTTAAACTTATGAATTTATTTTCAAAAAAAAAATGTTTGATTAAATAATACGAAAATCAACATTTAAGTGTTGGATTTACCAAATCAGCAAGCAAAAAAAAAATTTTAAAAAATTATATATATAAATAAAGAAATTATTTGACCGATTTTAACTAAATTATAAACAAATTGCAAATGAAAAAATTGAGCGACAGTTATTTCCTGCGGCATTATATGAATATTTTACTAAATGTTTATCATGCCAACCATTTGCTGGCTCTACAAGTGCACTTGAAGCGAGTGCGTCGCTGTTGAAGCTGCTCTGCGGCAGTGTTTGCGCCACTGCTACTGTCGCACTGTTAGCGTCAACTCATTATGCATGCACGAACTGACATTGAAGTGGATGCAACGTGTGGCAGGGGCAATGGGCAACATAGAACACTACGGGGGCATATACATATAGTAAAAAGTTCATGCGTCGACGGCAGTGTTGGCGTTAGGGTTAAGATTGCCCATTGCCTTTATTATTGGTATTTGTAACACATGATTACGCTTTATTGTAAACAAAAGCGTAGATAAACAGACAAACAAATACGGATACGGACTATATGCACGTACACACAACAGAAAGAACAACAACAACAATGTGCAGAAGACACAAGCATAAGCTAATGATATGTTAATGCAGATGTGGCGCACACTGCGTATGAGTGCTATGAGTATAGAGTATGGTGAATGAATACAAGTATAAGTATGAGTATGAGTATGTGAGTGCGAGTGCGACTGTGAGTGCGAGTGCGAGTCGAAAGGCGGCAACTGTTTGTCTGTCAACGGCTTAAGCAAATAAACTTCATTTGGCGCTTTATTTGTCGTTTATGTTGGCATCTTTTTTTTTTTTTTCTCTAAATTCTGGCGCTGTAAATAATTTCATAGCTAGGCAAAAGTGTTGTGCATCGCTCCTGACATTAAAGTGTGCATGTGTGCAGCGAAGTTCATTGAGAAAAAAATGCTGTTAAATGGTTTTTCAAGTGAATAAGACAAAAAAAAAAATGAAAATGAAAATGAAAATGAAGATGAAAAATTGTTAATTGAGCGCTGCACAAATTGGCAACAGATTCAAGCAGAACATTGCTGCGTATTTATGACAGTTTAATACAATTTTAATTAGCACTAAATATTATTGTAGACTGCTAAGAAAATGTAGGGGAGTATGAGTAGTACTCAATGTTTATGCAATACTAAAAGTGAAATGAAATTTTTATTTCTGCATTGAAAATTGCATTGCTAAAAGTCATTAAATAATTTGTAGCAGCAGCTTTGACTTTGACTGCAAAAAAACTTTGAGTTAACTTTGATAACTTCATTCACAGCTGCTTGAATCTTTACTTTTGCCATGAATAGCAAACTAATCAAAGTTTATTCGCAACTGCTGACTAGCTGCTGACCAGTCTTGCTGCTATACAAAACTCTCACCTTAGACTAGTATACTCTACGCTGTTTTGCTCCTTCCACATAGTGCTGCTGCTACTTCTTGAGCTTCTTATGTGCTGTAGTTGACGACACGCCGCAACGTTTAAGTATAATTTTCTTCTTATTCAATTGAAGCATGTCCTTCGACTGACAGTGGCAGTGGCAAAAATAACTCATAGCACTGTGCATTGAGACTTTAGTTGGTCGTCGACTTTCGGACTATCTTGTCTTCTTCTCACTGAGCTCGTTATAAATTCACTTCAGATGCTGCTTTCACTTGAGATCAACATAATGGCCGTTCATTTGCGCCGTCGCCGTGAAAATTGCAAGAAAAGAAAATCTTCTTTTTCGCATCGACACACACAACATACAATTGCGTACGTGTCTCGCAACTAACCAAAAAAAAAATACTACGAAAAAAAAGTAGGAAAAGTGTTCGAGAGAGAGAGAGAGAGAGGAAGGAGGAGAAATTGGGAATCATCTCGTTCGTTGTGCCATGTAATTTGCTCTCTTGCCATGTGCTTCATCAGAAAGGAAATTGAAAATTGCTTCTAATGGCTGCTGCCTTGCCTTGCCTGTCTACCAGTGGGTGTGGCCAAAAAAAAAAAATACTAAAGAAATTTAATGATTATGAAAAAAAAAAAGCGAAACGAAACGAGAAAAAAAAAATAAAATTAAATTAAATGAAATGATAAAGAAATGACACTATGAAAATGTGGGCGGCATTCATTTGAATCGTAAATTGTGCTTCTTACCAAGGCCAAAGGACTAACGAAGCATTAAGAACTTCAAGATGTTGTTGCCCAAGAACAAAACATGGCCAAAAAAAAAATAAATAAAAATAAAAATAAAGAAGAAGCAGCAGCAGTAACTGCAGAATTTTCTTCATGCCGTTGATTTATGCAGAGCGTAAAATTTGAGTTAATTCTTGTGTTAAGATTTCAATTTTATTTTTCCACATGAATTTTTTTTGAATTTGAATTCGTCAAGGTTTCATTTTTTTTTTATTTATTTTTTATCTGAAATATATGTTTGCAAAAATTTGAACAAGCTTATAATTTGCTAGCAAAAAATTTGAAGAATTTTTTCATATGATTTTTATTTATTTTTTTTAGATTTTAATTTTATTTTTTTTTAAGCCTATATAGAATTATATAGAATATTAGCTAACTTTAACAGCTGTGCACTTTATTGAGTCTTCACTGTAATAGCTTTTCATATAAAACTTGTTTACATAGAACAATGAACACTTCAATAACATTTAAGCGCTTTGCTTTTTTATGTTCTTCTAAATACAAAAAACAAAACAAAAAAAAAAAAACAACAAATATATAAAAAAAACAAAAACGATCCATGAAAAGTGCTTCAAAGGTGTTAAACATATACGAAAAAGTCGAAGAGTTTAAAAAAAAAAAAAAAAAAAAATTTGAAAAATTACTGCATGCATGAGTCGCTTGTCGAGAGACAGCCGTCGTCATATAATAAAGGAAACTGATTCATGCTAAAATATTTCGCATGTATTTATATATATATATATATATAGTATATAGTATTTGTATATAATCTGCTTCTTTTTTTTTTTTTTTCTTTTAAAACACTTTAAAATATTCAAATTTCCAAACATGTAGTGGAAGGAAAATACATAATACTGATCAATCGATAGCAACGATAGTCGTCAATGAACAGTTTCAGTTGTGTTCAAGTGTTATTTTTACTGGCCTATTAGTAGCGCTCTGGCAGCTGATAAGTCATACAAAATACGATTGTGCAACAATTTCAACAAAAATCTCACGCGCACTTTCCATTGAAAATCAATTTTCATCATTTTTTTTTATTCCTCAAATTTTTTTTTTTTTTTTTAGCTTATTTTCTAGCATTTTTGTGCTGTTGTTGGTTTTTGGGGGCAACATCTTTAATTGTCGAGCATTACGAGTCGGCAGCTCCATTAAAAATGCTAATTAAGTTGCCTCAATGGCACATGTGTGTGTATTATGTTAATATGTGCGTGCTCTGCTTCTTCATCTCTCTCCTCTCATCTCACTCTCTCTCTCTCTCTCTCGGCCAGATATACCACAACATTTCTATCTAAACAGCTTGCGAACAACTACAATTCAAACAACAACAACAACAACTATTTTTACAGAGCAAAAAAAAAAAAAAAAAAGAAAATTTATTGACAATTTTTATAAAATTTTAATGAAATTTTATTAAAATTTAATGATATAAATTTCAAATTTAAAATAAAAAAAAAGAAAATTAATTTGACAATTTTTATTTTTAAATTTTAATGAAATTTTATAAAAATTTAATGATATAAATTTAAAATTATTTTTTATTAAAATTATTAACTATATTTGTGACTAGAACATTTTCTTCTGCCAATTTTTTATCATTTTTAAAAATTTCTTGCATTTTTTTCCCATATAATACAATCTCTCAAATTAACTAAAAAATTCTTAACAATTTCAAATCTTTCATTAATATAATTTTTTTTTTACTCTATAATATTTTGCAATTTTGAACATAATTTTATTTTGTAAACTTTCTAAAATTTCATTCGTAATTAATATAAAAATTTAATGATATAAATTTAAAATTTAAAATAAAAAAAAAAGAAAATTAATTGACAATTTTTATTTTTAAATTTTTAAATTTTAATGAAATTTTATAAAAATTTTATGATATAAATTTAAAATTATTTTTTATTAAAATTATTAACTATATTTGAAACTAGAACATTTTCTTCTGTCAATTTTTTATCATTTTTAAAAATTCCTTATATTTTTTTTTCCATATAATGCAACCTCTAAAATTAACTGAAAAATTCTTAAAAATTTCAAATCTTTCATTAATATTTTTTTTTTTTTTGTATAATATTTTGCAATTTTAATATAATTTTATTTTGTAAACTTTCCAAAATTTCATTCGTAATTAATATAAAAAAATTATTGATGATAAATTTTCTTACAGTGTAGCTAGGATCAACTCAACATTTGCCGATTTAAATGGCTGACTATAAAAAAAATGCGTTTTATACATGCGGTAAAATTTGAACAAATTTTTTTTTTTTTTTTTTTTTTTAGGCGAAATTTGAACAATAAACAAAATCACAAAAACCAAAACATTTATCATTCTAATTTTTATATATATTTTTTTTTCACTTGTTTCTTCTAGCTGAAGCTGATGGTGAAGCTAACGAAATCGTTTTTAAATGCTTTTTTATTTCAAGCCAAATAAGCAAAAGGAGTGTGCCACGAGAGGGGTGACAGTGGTGATGGCTGATAGTGTGGAAAAGGGGGAGGAGAAGTGAGAGTGGGAGAGGGAGGGGGGAGAAATAGAACTCAACTTTTGCTTGGCACATTGCGCAAAAGATTTCAACAGCTGCCGACGGTAGAAGCAGCCGCGTTGAGGTTGAGGTTGAGGTGGGTGGCCATTTTGTTGCCCGAGGGCTACTACTACTACTGGGCGGCGCATATGGTATCAAGAGAAGGGTGGGCGTACAGTGGGAGATGAGGTGAAATATGATTGTATATCTGTGTGTGTGTGTGTGTGTGTGTGTGTGTGTATGCAACATCATCAACAACTTGCGCAAATAGCATCATCATGAACAACAAATTGCTACCGAGTATTCTCTGTGTGTCTTTGTATGTGTAGGTTTTCATTTGGATTCCCATGAAATTTTTTTTTTGGGGGGGACCGCACACAGTCAACGCGTTTGGTTGGTTAATGAAAATCTGAAAAACAATTAACTATAAATTAAACGCACAATTTTCAAAACAAAATAAACACAAATAGCACAGCGCATCATTGTTCCACATACTTGCACTATCTCGTTCTTACTCTCTCTCTCTCACTCTCTCTGTCTCTCTCTCTCTGTGTATATTTCTGTTTTGCACTTTTGTTTACTCAACGCGTAGGCGAAACATTTCATTTACGTTGATGCGCTTTCAACTGCTCAGCGCTTTCCCCTTTACTACACATTGCACTTCCCTCAACTCTGACCTGTGCTGGCAATTAGGCAATGTCGTGCTGCCCTGTGCTCTGTCCTATGCGCCCCTTGCTTCCCAGCTCATCGATCTCATAAAACAAAGAGCACAACTTCAATAGCAAAACACAACAAAAAAAAAATAAAGTAAAGGGAAAAATATTAAAAAAAAAATTGTTTTTGAAATTAAACTGCAGCAACATTTAAATGCTCTGTAAAAAAAAAAATAAAATAAATTTTTTTTTTAATAATTATTTAAAATATTTAGTTTTAAAATACAAATTAAAAAATAAATCTAAATAAATTTTTTTGCAATTTTTTAGAATGACAAAAAGTTTATTAAAAATATTTGAAATTCATAAATAATAATTATAAATTTAAAAAATAAATTATGAAATTTCATTGTAATATTAAGAATGATTAAGAATTCATAAAAAAAATATTTTAAATTTAAAAAATAAATTATGAAATTTCATTGTAATATTAAGAATGATTAAGAATTCATAAAAAATTATTTTAAATTTAAAAAATAAATTATGAAATTTCATTGTAATATTAAGAATGATTTTTTATAAATTATCAAAATATTATTAAACAGTAAAATTTTATTTATTAATTTTTAATAATTTTATTATATTTTAAAATTTATTAAATTTAATAAAATATTTATTAAACATTTTTCAGTAAAATAAAATATTATTTCATTTTATTTTGCATAAAAAAAAAATGTTCAAAAATATTTTTTAACTCTTTGCTTTAAGGGAAGAGCATAAAATTCGTATAATTGTGTAAAGATGATAAATTTTGTCGTAGAGTTATTTCTACCAAGAAGTTCGGCTGTTACATAAACAAGCCCGCCTAGTAGCAACAAACACGTGCAACAACAGCAACAGCAAGAGCAACAACAACAACAACAACAATAGAATATAAAATACGCAGAGCAATAGCTGCAAAATCGAAGTGTCAGTCGGTGCAGTCTAAACCTCAGCCACATTCTCAATGCTTAGTTGCTCATTTTCTTCAGTTGCTCACTTTTTTTTCACTTGTTCACATTGCTTAGTTCTCATCCTCGTGACGCTCACTGATGCTGATGCTGATGCTGATGCTGATGATGCTCCTTTTATGGCTGGCGCACATGTGTGCAACAGACGCAGTCGATAATGCATGGCCATGGGGGCAGCAAAGAGCAAAGAGCAGAAGGGGTTAAAAATGAGGAGACAAACAGCTAAAGCAAAGTGCATGCAAATGGGCTAAAAACAAAAACCAAAATGCATTTTACACACACACACACACATACATACACACACGCAATAAGTGAACATTTTGTTTATACTTGAAAAATTGTTTTTGCTTTTGATTTTTGCCAAATGCCAACAACAGCAACAGCAACTCGACAACAACAACAACAACAACAAAGCAGCCATTTATGCCATTAAATGCACTCTCAATGGCCGCTTAAGAATGCAGGCCCCAAAAATGTTTAAAAAAAATATTGCGAAAAATATTGCAAAACAATTTATGCACCAAAAAAAAAAAAAAAAAATTCATTGTATAAACAAAATTTATACAAAATTTTACAAGATTTACAAAACATTTATTTACTATTATTTTTATTTTTATTTATTTATTTTTTTTTTTGAGTGAAATTTATTTTTGCTGACAGGCAAGCGACTAATTGCAAAACGTTGATTACGCATACGCCACATGTAACCATGACTAATGCGAGCTGCAAATTTGACTCAAACACACTAAAGGCAACTAAGCAGCAGTTACTCTTTGTAGTTTGTGCGGCTAGCTTAAAAGGTTTTTGTGTGTTTTTATGTGCTCACAAGTAGCTGCCACTAAGGCGTCATAAATATATATAAATACACGAAGAAAAGGGTTGCATAAACATATCAGTAAGACACAGACATATAGCGCATAATATAAACAAATTATGTTGGCACACAGGACGAAGGAGTGCATGCCACATGCCGCGTGGCGTCAATGCAGCAGCTCAATTTTCTACTATTAAGTGTGGAATTCGTTTTTTTTTTTTTAGAACCCTTTGCTAGACAGACAATAAGCAGCGCAGAAGGTGGCAGAGACTTAACTGCAGAGCGCCTTTGCTACATATGCTCTGCTCTGTCTACAGCTCTCTCACTCTCGCTCTCTACTTCTCTCTCTGTCTCTCCCGTATTGCTGCAGGCAGGCCACACGCATGAATTTGTTTTATATGCAATTGGAACGATTTATTATATCAAAATAAATATATGTCGAAGATTTTATACGCTTGCAGACTTCAACGAAAAATGTTCCAGACAGAAAAATGTCAATTTTAGACCGATCGTTGCTATGCTGGCTTTACGATATAGTATATATACTTATGATATTGTAGTGCGCTTTGCACCAAATTTAGCAGACATGTTTAAGTTGTCATTGAACTCAAATTCTGTGTGTTTCAGTCGGATAACATGACAAACATTCATAGAAATACTCAATTTTTAATTTCAGCCAAATAGTTTAACAGACAAAAAAGTTTTTCATACTAAGACGAAATTTTGAACTGCTGTTTCATACTAAGACAACATTTTGAACTGTTCTTTCCTATGGCAACTACGAGGGGTATTCAAAAAGTAAGTTTCCCTGTGTTGGGGAAAAATAAAAAACAAGTTTTAGGCAGTAAAAATAAATTTATTTTATTCTTTGACTCTTAAACTATTTATGATATAGTGTTCCGATGCAGCTCATTCTGACTTTTATACAGCTTATAGACATAGGGAATATGTATGTCAAATATCATTGAAATATCATCATTGAGATTATTGATATAAAACTCACTGAGAAAAGTTTGAGTTGAAAAAGCCGAAAAGACAGAAATTTAGACTTAGAAACTGCTGTTGATGTTGATCAAGATTATAAAATATATAGAGAAAATATATTATGTAAATTTCTAATATTTATATTGTAATTTTCTAATTGTCGCCTATTTATATTATTGTAAAAATATTATTATATTATTATGATCTGCAGATTTGTAGCACTTCCTGTGCTAGCGCGAAAAATGAATGATGCCAAGAGTTCGTGCGCCCCACAGGCTAGAAATACATGACGTATATATACTTACATATATGTTAGTATATAGTTATATCTATGCCTATGGCAGACTCTCTCTATATATATATATATATATATGTATATATAATCTTTACTCGTGCAGACATTGCTTATTGACACAAGTAATTACAACTGTCAATTGATTTTAGTGTCCCAAATTTGTCATCTTTTGCCTTTTGGCTTTTAGCTAGAGAATGCGGCCAGCCTGACAGCGGGGGTGGTGGGCAGAGAAAGAGTAAAGAACTAGTGATAGATATATGTAGTTTGAGATGGTTGAACTATTAAAATCATATTATTATTGTTTATACAGTTGCTAGTCGCACGCTTCACTTGCACAAACACTAAGAGAGAGAGAGAGAGAAAGTTGTTAGTGGCATGCTGAAGAAAGGGTTGGACATTAAGAGAAACAGAGAGAGAGGGCGAGAGAGGAAGAAAGAGTGCAGCATAAATTGATCGACAATTTGTAATATGAGCAACTATGTTGCCAGCAACGGAAGAAGACAAACAACAGGCGACAAGCGACAAGCAGGACCAGTGGCAGAGTCAAAGACTAGAGCTACTACAGCTACCGAGCTGTTCAAGCATGATGTCGTTCATGATGATGATAATGATGATGATCATGCAATTGTATTTCCATTTGTTTGTTTATAAACATCGCCCAAAACAATTGTCGCCATCGTCCACTTGAGGCAAGTCCTTGTTGTCGTCAACCACCAACTGTGCATTCTAAGGACATGATCAGCTCTCAGCTCTCAGCTCAGAGCTCTTCCGATCTCATCATCATGTGCAAAAGCGACTTGCAAACTGTCAATGTAACTGTAGCTATATATGTGCCTGTGACTGTGTCTGTCTCTGTGTGCATCACTTTGCTGACTGCTGGTGGTTTTTGTGGGTCAGAGGCACAACACGCCCGTCTGGAAATGACACATTGAAGCACTTCTATGCCGACATTGAGTACCCAACGTCGTCGTCGTCGTCGTCATCATTATACGTTTTTTTTTTCTCTCCTCTACAGTTAATTTTTTTTTGCAACAAAATTTCAAATTGCGCAGACCACACGCATCGTGCAAGCACTTCAAGTCTTAACGTTACTTGAGCCACTTTCTGCATGATCCGCCATGTCATTTTTTTTGAAGTAGACTTTGTGATGTCAAAAATGCAGCACAGTATTTTTTTTTTTTATAGGTCAATGAGGGAAAATGAGCAAAAATTATATTTGATTTTAATATTCAAATTGCCACAAGATATTCGAAAATATTATTGAAATTTATAAAGTCTTTGAAGAACTTAAAAAATTAATTTAAAGTTTTATAAAATTTAATATGAATTTTTTTTGGAATTTTCAATATAAATTCTCATTCTTGAAGTTAAGTTTAATTTGTAGTTGTGCAACATTTGAGCCGACAAGCAACTCACATTATGTATATGCAAATTTCATATTCCCAAAATTTTAACATAATTTTCATAATTTCCAAATTTTTATTTTGGAGCAAAAATTTCATAGATTATATGGCACATAGAAACAATTCGGAGCATTCAAACTTCATCTGTTCGTAGTTTTTTTTTTTCAATTTGTGTGGGCTTAAGTGGGCGTGGCAGTAGTCGAAAATCAACTGCCTGCTACCTGCAAGCAACACCAATAATTCATAAAAATTTGATGTCGTCAGTTTCCTGCAGTTTCTCCAAATTCTATAAAAATTTGCATATTTTTATTTTAATTTTTTATTTTTATTTTTAAGTATAAAAATATTTGATAATTATGCAAACTTTTTGCAATAGCTTTTAGATTATATAAACATTTGCTAAAAATAAATTTTTCAGCTATTTATCAAACATACCAAAAAAACTTTCCCTATAAAACCAAAAGTCAATTCCATGCATAATTTCAAACAAATTTATAAAGAAAATTTTTTTTCATTATTTTATTTATTTCTATATATATTTTTTTCATTATTATATCAATTTATGAGTACAACTAAAAAACTTAAGAGCTACTAAAGCTATGCGCCAGGAACACATCCAAAAAAAATGAGTCGACAGATGTAAACACTACAATTCTTCTACTACAGCTATCACAAAGTCTCCAAAATCCGCTAGAGAAATTTATGAAATTTAATCAATTTCAACATTCTCCTCACAATCCTCGGCAGCGGAATGATTGCTCTCGGCACCGCTCTCAATGCTCAAAATACGTTCCTGTGCAGGACTTGTGCAACGAACTGGCGATGAAGATGCCGAGGAGCCGGTAACAAAGCTGGAGGAGTGTGCCGTAGATGGTTGACTAGGTGGCGGTATTGGTTGTGGCACCTTTGGATGCGGATAGAAGTAAGGGAAATGCATCTGTGGCAATGGCAAACCGCCATAGGCCAACTGCAATTGATGTCTGTAAATGTTAAGCAGCGCAGGATCCAAACCGTGTGGATAAGCAGCAGCTGCAGCTGCTGCTGCATATGTTGTGCTACCATCTTCACGCACCAGCACCTGGACGGGCACACGTTTGGTGGCACTTAACAATGCTGCCTCATGCTGTTGGATTTGCTTGCGTTTGGTTTTGTAGCGACGATTTTGGAACCAGATTTTAACTTGTGTCTCGGTCAAACGCAATGTTTTGGCCATTTCACTGCGTTCCGGGCCGGATAGATAACGCTGCTGAGCAAAGCGACGTTCGAGCTCAAAGACTTGGGCGTGGCTAAAGGCAGCACGTGAACGTTTCTTGCGACTGAGAGCACCTCCACTTAAGCTATCATCGTGGGAGAGTGGCGAACCGGCACGCCCATAGCCGCCAGCATTGCAGGAGGCGGGTGAACTGCTCAAAGGCGGCGGCGAGTCACAGTCTGTAAATAAAAAAAAGAAGCATAATGTAAGCAAAAAGTTAACACAAAAGGCCAAAAGGCAAACAAAGAAAATTTTTGCTGAAGCCATTAAAGCAGCAAACAAAAGCCGTAGACTTACCGGAGTCATTACTCGCATTGCAGCGTCGCATGTCAAGCGGCAGCGCAGCAGCGGACAATGCGGCGCCAAAATAACCCAATTTTCGTTGCATATAATCGACAGGCAAGGCAACCGTTGAATTTGAGCTTGACGATGATGTAGATGTAGAGGCAGAGGCAGAGACAGAGACAGCTGATGATGTCTGCTGCTGTTGATTATTATTATCCAAGGCTGCAGCGGCAGCATAATATTGTAAATAAGTTGATTGTTGGCTAGAATTAAGCTGATCCTTATACATGCTAAGATCACGACAACAAATTGGCGGTGATTTTGAGCTAGAACGTTCATTAACATGCTTGGAATCAACATCGCTAATATCACGACGTTCCGTAGTTTGTAAAGGTTTGCTGCGCGTTAAAATATCATTGATGGAGAAAGGTGTCGTTAGAGTTTTGCTTAGACCCGCTGCAATAGCCGCGCCCGCACTTGCACTTTCCATATTTAACATTTTCAATGATTTTTCAATTTTTAAGAATAATTTTTTTTTAAAAATTTTTTTTTCTATTTTATTTTATTGAATATTTTGAAAACACTTTGCACACAGCGTCGTCGTATAGTGCGTCCACACGTCTCACAGGCTGAGTCACGAATGTGCTCTCGTCTTGTGCACCGTATGCTCTTTAAATAACAACGCGCAACGATCCCGGCATAGAATCACTCACGGAGTGCCCTCGCATATGCCACACTCAAGTGGTGAGCGCCGTCGTCATCGTCATCGTCGTTGTTGTTGTTGTTGTCGCCCTCCTCAATGCTCATTGCTGCCAAATGAATGGTTGGTTGGTGGTGGATTCTATGCTATTTTTAATTTTAATGCATTGATTTCATTTGAGCCACTTGGCTCTTTGGGTCGTAACTGGCCGCCTCGATTGCCTATTGGTCGAAAAAAGGCTCGCGCAAGAGCATTTGAGTTTGCTCTCAAGTGATTTTCCTCATACTACGTATATGAGAGCGTGCGAGAGTGTATATAAACAGACTAAAAGAAAAGAGAAGAATAAAGTAAATGTAAATATTTCAAAATTATTTTTGGAAGTGTATGCATCCTGTTTATTGTTTATACTAGTGTTAAACTATTAGGCTTGGATTTCTTATGTAAGCTGAGGTACAGTTGAAATTACTTTAAATCTCAATTGATTGCCAGTTTGTCTTATTGTTTACGCTTTAATTCTTTTTTTTGTTTAGTTTAGCAATTACTTAGAAATTTACTTGGACATAAAAACAAAAATGCCAAAAGCCAAGTAATACTTTTACTGACATATTTAATTATGCATGTTGAAGGACGAAAAAAGAAATATTTAAAAATTTCAAATATATTCATATTTTATATATTCATATTTTATATTTAATTTTATTTTAATTTTATTTTTATTTTTATTTTATTTTTATTTTTATTTTTATTTTTATTTTTATTTTTATTTTTATTTTTATTATTATTTTATTTATATTTTTATTCTATTTTATTTTCATTTTTATTTTATTTTTATTTCTAATTTTATTTTATTTTATTTTTATTTTTTTATATTTATTTTATTAATTTTTTTTACTTTTATTTTTATTTTTAATTTATTTTTATTTTATTTTTATTTTGTTTTATTTTTTTATCTTAAGTTTAATTTTATTTTATTTTATTTTTATTTTATTTCATTTCAATTTTATTTCTACTTTTTTTTATTTTTATTTTATTTTATTTTTATTTTGTTTTATTTTTTTATCTTAAGTTTAATTTATTTTTATTTTATTTTATTTTTATTTTTATTTTATTTTATTTTATTTTATTTTTTTTATATTTAATTTAATTATTTTTTTTACTTTTATTTTTATTTTTAATTTATTTTTATTTTATTTTTATTTTGTTTTATTTTTTTTAAGTTTTTATTTTTTTATTTATTTTTTTTTATCTTAAGTTTAATTTATTTTTATTTTATTTTTATTTTATTTTATTTTATTTTATTTTTGTTTTGTATACACATTTTTTTTATTTATTTAATCTATTTACTGCACAATTTTATTTTTTTTTTTACTTTAATTTTGTTTAAGCAGCTTTTAAACGCCTTTGAGTGTTTCCTTTTTTTTCTAGCGATTCTTGCCTGCCATTGGTTGTATATTGCATACATCTTGCACTGCTTGCTGCTGATTGGTCACAACAGCAAAATGGCAGCGTGCTCGCACTTCACTCTTTGTCTGTTTTGAGTAAAATGTTGAGAGAATGAATGCATACAAACACATGCTACTGCTTGCTAGCTGCTGACTGCTGACTGCTGTTGTTATTGCTGCTTCTGTTTTTTGTTCTCAATTCTTATATATATATATATATATATATTTTTTTTTTTTTGTTGTATTTGATTCACAATTCTCTCTGCTACACTTCACACCTTCAGGCTATAATCTTTTTATTGCCAATTCAATGACTCTTAATGCCACAGCCACAGGGCGCAAAAAGTCACTGTGTATAAGCCAGAGCTCAACAAAAGGAAGCAGTGCTACAATGTGTCAACTGATGTGTGTATGTGTGTGTGTTTGTGGGGGGTGGCAGATGGCGGGTGGCGGTTAGTCTGCTTGGTTATATGTACTGCTTGCTTGTCCATTGTTATTGTTGCGGTCAGAATTGAGTGAATAAAGAATTTTTCAAGTGCGCTCAAAGTGAATTGGCACTGCGGTGGTTGCATAGCTCGTTATATATTTTCAATTGAATGCATTTTAATAATACTTGAATAATTAGTATAATGATGCTTGCCACGCTTACGAATGACCGTGTCGCTAATTCCACTGCCCCAGATTCTATTTCTATTTCTATTTCTCATTCTCATTCTCATTCTTATTTTAATTTTATTCTTGTTCAATGTTATGACTGCGTGATGCGATTATCCTTGTAAATAGTTTATTGAATCGCCCTAACAGGTATACGATTACAAAGAGGGGCGGATTTTGGTTTGGTTTCATTTCGTTTCATTTGTGGGCAAAAGTGAATGCTTCATACTGTGTTACTCAAACCCAACAAATAAATGAAATGATGAATAGACATTTTCAATTAAGAACCACAACAGTTTCATGATTCTTGATTCTTGTTGATATTCCATCCCCTAGTTGATGTTCATTCTCTTTCTCTTTAGTTGGCGACAATGTTTTTTTTGTGAGTGTATGCTTGCGTGTGTGTGTGTAGTATTAAATTCACTTTAATGGTTTATCAAAAGCCACTTCAATTGTTTGCATTACTTTACATTATCATTCATAGCTGCTATATGAAATTTGATCTTATCGGTATTTATTCGCATCGTCAGTGATTGATTCTGGCAAGTGTTCCTTCTATTCTGTTTATGTTTGTTAAGTACAGCGATAGTTTACCCATCATGTCTTTAGCTTTTTATCGATTTTCATTATTACTTTATTTATTTTATTGACATTATTTTAAAAGATTCTTCAATGTACTGTCAAATCTTGTCAGCTTAAATATTTATTTAATAAGCTTGATGTATTGTTTGCTATTCTCTATCATTTTATATTTTATTCTTGTACATCTGTTAAACATCTGTATTTCAGTATTTCCGTTAAAAAGAATGTGGAATCCAAATTAAATTCGAATTTGTTCATATACTGCTTGCTTCCACTTTCAACTGCTTCGTATGAACAACAGCGTACACTGCTTGCTGTCAGTTGTGCAAGTGGTATACTGCTTGTACATTGTTCTGCAAGCAGTGCACTGCTTTTAAACAAACGCGCCGTTAGAATTCAAATTACTATTTGAAAATGAGGGGGCAGAATTTTTCTATGCGCTAAAAATATTTTATATATTTTTTGTGAAAAAAATAGAAAAAAAATTGAAAATTATAGAAAAATTTTGTTTTTTTTTTTAAATTAATTTTTATTTAATTTAACTTTTTCTGTTTGACTTGTGTAAAATTAGTATAAATTAGTTAAATCATTCGCTAGAAAAGTTCAATAAGCTTTTTGCTATGTTTGTTGCTTTAAGTTAATATATAAAATATATAATAATTATAGATTTAGTGTATAGCGTGTCTGCAAGCACTAAATATTTCTTGCTTGTAATCGGAAGTCAATACAAAGGCCACACAGAATTTCTATATGCAGGTGCTTGAAGTGCATTCGGATATTGCAAGTGAAACAACAAATTCATTTCAATAGCTCTCTCTTTCTCTCTCTCTCACAAACTCTCTCGCAGCAAATCAACGCCTTAGCTTCAAAGCATGCAGAGAAATATACGATCGCGAGTGTTTTCCGAACACTTGAATCAGCGACTTCCATGGGCGGCCATAAATCAAGCGCTTTGAAAATTACAAATTCTCGGTCGCAGTCTCAGTCTCAGTTGCAGTGTCAGTGTCAATTGCAACTTGAGTTTCAGTTTCAATATCAAAATGCAATTACTCAATTAATTTGAATATAATTGTCACAATTTTCCACTTGAAAACAAACAAAAAAAAAAAAAAAACTGATGGATATAAAACAGAAACGACATAAACAACAAAGTATACAAGGAAATATGTATGCATGAGAGAGAAAGAGAGAGAGAGAGTGAGGGGGAGACAGCGGAAAAAATATATGTAAAATGAGCTCGCCATTTTTATGAGCACATCAAATGGAAATGAAAAAAAAAAATAACAACAATAACAGAAAAAAATGAAAACTCAATTGATTTTTCTTTCATTCGTTTTGATAAAATGTCAAAGGCTTTAATTCCAGTTGATGTTTAGAGCGGGAGAGAGACAGGGAGAGAGAGACAGAGAGAGAGTAAGGGAATAGAGCTGCTGGCATCCACTTGACTTTTTAGCTGCCATTGGGATTATAGACAAAAGTCGCGCAATGACAGAAGAAACAGAAACATAAAGTGAAAGTAAAAGAAAAAGGGGAAAAAAAATAATTATGCAATGCGGCAAAAGAAGAAAAAGCAAGCGCGGAAATGCGCCAACTTCTTCTTCTTCTACTACTACTTCATATTGTTTATTTATTGTTGTTAATAAATCTTTAATTTTTTTGCTTACCTAAATCTTACTTTGGCGGCTTCTCGCATACAAATTTAAATTGAGGAAATGCAAATGAAAGCGGTGAAAGCAGCCATTGAGTAAGCAGGACAAAGACAAAGAGTGACAGTCTAATAGAGAGAGAGAGAGAGAGAGAGAGAGAGATAGACTGAGAGAGTGAGAGATAGAGATAACGATATAGTTGCATACAGCTGCGACAGCGGCTTGTTGGCGCCTTTGATCCTTTGACGCAACATGAATTAAATGGCGCTATGTGGCATGCAACGATCCTTGCATGCTTATCGCCATACCACAGCGCCTCAATCTTATGCTGATATATATTTTAAAAATGACAAATTTTCCACTTGAAATTTTTTTTTTTGGTTGCTTTGTTGCGCGTCTAGACAAGAGACAAGAGACGAGCAACAAGCGTCGAACGACAAAGAGAGTTTGGACCCAAGATACAATGTTGCCTGTGGCTAGTCACAAGTCGCAAGTCGCCGCAACATTGACGACATTGCCGTCGACAACATTGTAAGTTGAAACCTTAATATGATCCTCGGGGCTGATCCTTCGCCACGAGCAAAACAAGCAAATTCTCAAATTTTTCATTTTTTTTTTCTTCTTTCTCTTACACTTTTTTCCTTTCTCTATTTTTGTCGTTTCCTTTTTCATTGTTGGTCAGTGTGGTCCATTGAGATCCATTAGGCAACATTTACCCTGCCACTTGACATGACATTTGTGGGGCGTTTTTTTTTGGGGGGACGGAGTTATGGCGTCCTTGTCCTTATCCTTGTTTTGTAGGCGTTTTGTTTGCCACCGTTGCGGCATGCTACGTTTGAGGTTTAATTACAAAACGGTCTGACATTCAACATTTCAGTAATTTATGTATGCAACTAATTTGTTTTGAAGTGTTTCAACTTTGAGTTTAGTTTTCATATTTTTTAATTATTTTTTTTTTTGTAATTTTTTTCTTATATTTTTTCTATAAATTAAATATTTTTTATATTTATTAATTTTACAAAATTAGTCTAATAGTTTTCTATACTCTACGTAATGTAACTCAACGATTTCCAAACATTTTTCAAATTTTAAACATTTCTCAAAGCTGACGACAAGCAATTTTCATGCAAAATCTTAATTTTCGCATGATTGTTCCTATGACAGCTATAGGTTATAGTTATGCGATTTGCAGCAAATTTGACTGGTATGCAGAAGCTGTCGTCGAATTTAAATTCTGTAACTTTCAGCCAGTTAGTATAACAAACAAAAAAGTTTTACTGGAAGGAACCGATTTCTGCAACTTTATTTCTATGGCAGCTACGAGATATAGTGCTACGTTTTAGACCAAACTTGGCAGACTTGTACAAATCAGCACAAAACTGGTATTATGTAAGTTTCAATTGTAAAGCTTAAGAAACAAAAAAGTTTTACATACAAGAATTTTATTTTCTGGGTATCCTTTGTATGACAGCTATATGTTATAGTAGTCCGTTTGGCATTAAAATTTGACGACGTATATAAATCATGTCTAAACTGAAATACTATAAGTTTTAGACAGTTAGCTTAACAAATAAAAAAGTTTTCATAGAGAAAACCCAAATTTTCGAGTGGTTGTTCCTTTGGTAGCTACAGGATATAGTGCTATGTGCTAGACTAAACTTATGAAGAATCTATGAGTTAGCTTAAAATATAAATTTTGTGAGTTTCAACTACAAAAAATAAGTTTTTATATGCCTAAATTTTATTTTCTGGGTATCCTTACTCTGGCAGCTATATGTTATAGTAGCCCGATTTGGCTGCATGAGAATTTCTATATACTCTGCAAATAACAACAAGAGTTTTTTCTAAACTTTAGCAAGCTTCCGTTTAAAATTGAAAGAGATAGTGATACTAAGTCTATGCCCATGACTCTGTTATTGCTGTTCAAGCATATATATCTATATATATTTATATATATATAAAAATCATTTCACTGTTTAATTTGCCACTTGAATCCTTTAAACGTTGCTAATTATCATATTAAGTTGCCGTTAAGCAAGTCTGTCATATCACTAATACTGCCAGCTAATGTTTTATGCTCTCCGATCTTTCATGATTGACATTTCACGCGCATCAGTGAGACATCAAATTCTAATACCACTTGCTGCAACTGTAGGCTGAGGCAGTGGCAATCAAAGCAAAAAAGTTCAGTCTGTCAAAATGCTGCTGCAACTTGAACTATTTCACCCTTGTCTCTGTTACTGCCCCTCACGCTTGCTGCCCCTTCAACTTCCTATTGCACGGCATGTAGAGAAAAGTGTGATCAGCTGCACTTGTTGGCTTCTGGTCGACCTCGATATGATGAACTCTGGCCTGCCGTGCTGCTGCTGCTGTTGCCCCTTTGTGGCATGTGTTTGTGCAGTAATTGATATGCCACTCCAGTGGCAGAGGCAACTTTGGCCCCACACTCCATGAAATATTAGCTCAATGCTGCATTGCTGCCAATGCTGCTATGATGCTGTGCTGCCTTCTGACTTGGCCTGTCATAAATGTCGAGTTTCTACATTGAATTTTTTTTTAATTTTTTTTTGTATCTGTGTATCTTTGGGATACTGTATCTTGCCGTTTGTAGTACTCGCGCATTTTACAGTTGCATTTCGCTCCACTTAAACGTTTCATAAAAGCAACCTTTGTAATGTCTGCCGACAATGACGACGACCCTCACTTCCTCTTTCCTCTTCATCCGCATTTCCCCCCTTTAATTTTTTTTTACCCCTTTTGCAAAATAAGAAATGAGAAAAAAAAATAAAGGAAAAACAAATATTGAAAAAAAAAAATGGAAATATTCTTGTTGTTGTTGCGCTACTTCTTCTTATTCTTGTTGTACTTGTTGTTGTTTCTTGTTATTGGTTTTTTTTTTTTTTTCTTTCTTCATTTATTCATAAAACTGATCGTTTCATTTTGATAAAATTGATTTATGCGGCGATCGACAACAATTATACCGCAGATGCGGTGCCTAATGGATCGGTGGCAGATATACTATATCTATCTATATATATATATATATATCTGTATATGAAGAACTGACTATATGCTGCATGCGTCTCATTTGTTGCTGAAAATATCTAAAGAAAATTCAACAGAGAAAATTGTGACTAAGCGCAACAGTATAGCAAAAGTGTTGGGGTAGGATTCAACTGATTTTTTTTTAATGCAAAAGTAAGACTGAAAATCCAAAGATGAAAGACGGAAAAAAAAACAACGTAATTTTCTATATTTGAGCATTACTCAGTAAATGTTACAGTAAAGTGATGCGCCTTTAAAATTATAGCAAAAATTCGTAAAATTAGTGAAATATTAAAAAAAAAATACTTGGAAATTGAAAAAAGAAATTTGCAAAAAATGGGAGAAAAATATGAAAAATGGGAGAAAACTATTTGAAGACTTAATGAAATAATTAAATATTTTTTTTATAATTCATAATAATATAATTCATAATAATATGAAAATAAAAAATGTTTAAATAACTTTTAAAAATTATTTATGATAATCTTGACAAAAAATAATTGAAACCCAAAAATTTTATAATTTAAAAAAAAAAAATGTTTTTAAATAAATATTTTTAAAAATTTTAGATATTTATTTTTTTTAAACAATTTTTCATGCTTTTCATTTTTTTAACTATTTTATTTTTTTCCTAAATATTTTTTTCCATATTTTTTTTTCAAGTTTTTTTTTTCTAATGCTGAAAAAAGTTGAAAATCTTTTAGAAATTATTTAATATATAACAAAAATGGAAAACCAAAAATGTATAAAATAAAAAAAAATATTTTTTTAATAAAATATTTCTAAAAATTTTAGATAATTATTTTGTAAGCAATTTTTTATGCTTTTAATTTTTTTTATATGTATGTTTTTTTTCATATTTTTTTGTTATTTTTTTTTTCTAATGCTAAAAAAAAAAGGTAAATAACTTTTAAAAATCTTTTATAATCATGACAAAAAAATTAAAACCCAAATATGTTTAAATTTAAAAAAAAATATTTTTTTTTAAATAAACATTTCTAAAAATTTTAAATATTTATTTTTTAAACAATTTTTTATTTTATTTTTTTTTTTTTTGTTATTTTTTTCTTTCTAATGCTGAAAAAAAGTTAAATAACTTTTAAAAAACATTTATAATTACCACAAAAAAAAATGGAAACCCAAAAATGTTTAAATTTCAAAAAATAATTTTTTTAAAAAAATTTAGATATTTATTTTTTTTAAACTATTTTTTATGTTTTTAATTTTTTTTTTAACTTTTTTTCATATTTTTTTTTTTTTATTTTATTTGCTTTCTAATGCTGAAAAAAAGTTAAATAATTTTTAAAAATTATATATAAGCCCAAAAAATTTTAAATTTTTTTAAATAAATATTGAAAATTTTAGATATTTTTTTTTAAAAAAAAAATTTTATTTTTTTAAATTATTTTAAATTTTTTTATTTTTTTAATATTTTTTTCATATTTTTTTTTTGTTATTTTTTCTTGCTAAAAAAGAGTTGAAAATTAATGTTAGCGAGTAAATATTGTAGTTAAAATTGATGATGTCTTGATTTTTTTTTGTTTGTAGCTTAACTTTATTTATTGTCCAATAACATTATAATATATATACATCAAGGTACTAGAGTTATGAGGCATTTTCGTTAGATAAAATTATTAGAACTTAAAATTTGTAAATAAATAAGAATAAAACTTTGCATATTTCTACTAGAAAGAAAGGCACACTTTCTCTCTCTCTCTCACACTCTCTCTTTCACTCACTCTTACTGCAACTGCAGCTGCATTTGCTGTGACTGTTGCTGCTGCTGTTGCTGTTGTTGCGCTGCCGTTGACCACATCATATGATTGGGCAAAGGAGGCGCTAGCGTAGCTGTCGTTACACTCATCTCTGGCTTAAGTTTTAGTTGATGCTTGGAGAGACTTACATCACCTTCAATGTCGCCACGTTTCGATTTATAGCGACGATTTTGAAACCAAATTTTTACCTGTGTCGCCGATAAATTCAATTTCTGTGCAATAATCTCACGCTCGGCACCCGTCAAATATTTCTTTAGACGGAAACGACACTCAAGCTCCAGCACCTGCGCCTGGGAGAATAAGACGCGTGGCTTACGCTTCAAGCGCGGTTTACCCGAGTTGCTGTTGTTGTTGTTGCTTGAGCTGCTGCTGTTGTTGTTGTTGTTGTTGTTGTTCTTGCGCAACTCGGCACGCGAGGAGGTAACCTGACTGTCCTCTGCAATGGGAAAAGTAAACATAAGCAAAGAATTCTCGAGAGGATTAGCTTTACGGAGTGGTAAGAAACTTACTTCGCTTGCTGCATGCATCACTTGTTGTTGTTGCACGTTGCGCTATGCCATTGCCAACGTTTAACTTATGCGAAGGAGCAAGTGCATCAACTTCCGCAGAGCTGTTTAAATCAAGTGTAGGCGATGGTGTCACATAGGGCGTGGGAATATATTCACTTTTAATGGACGGCACGACGGGCATAGCTGCTGGTACTGGTGATGTGGCATATATATCGCCAGTTGTGGCGCCACCACTATAATTATAGTTATAGCCGGCGGGAGTTTGATAAGCGCCAGTTGCGCCTCCAGCATAGAATTGTGTTGCACTCACATTGTAGGCCGATTGATAGCTTTGATGCGGATGCGGATGCGGATGTTGAAACATATGTGCAGGCATCCCATAATCCTGATGATAGCCAGCATATAGCTGATGATGATGATGAGGATGATGATGTCCATGTGGCGGCGGTAGCAGTGGCGATAGCGAAGTTGTTGCCATCGATTCCTCATCTTGCTCTACAAGCTGTTGTAATTGATGTTGCTGTTGCTGCTGCTGCTGTTGCTGTTGCTGCTGCAACTGATGCTGCTGTTGCTGTTGCAGCTGATGTTGCTGCTGCAATTGGTGATGTGACAACGTTTGACTAGCCTGCTGCTGATAATCTCCAACGCCATAAAGCGATGATGCTGCCGTTGCGCTGCATGAAAAGAAAATTAAAGCAAAAGTTTAAAAAAAAAAAGTCCGAAATTTATTTTATCTTTACTCCAAGAAAAATTCTTTCTTATATAACTTTTTTTTATTTATTACAGTAGCAGTATTACGCTATAAAGCTATACCCCAAATTTCATAACTCTAACTCTTATAGTTGTCGAAATCCAAAGAAAAATCATACAAAAAATTTGATTAAATTTTTGCAAAATTTTCAAAATATTTTTTTGAATTTTTCTTAGATTTACTTTTGAGAATGTGTGTATAGCACATGTTGCATCATTGAGAGCACAGCAAGAGCTTCGAGTAGGAAAAAGGACACAGCGACGCAAAGACAGACGGACTGTGGACGGGTAGCTTACTTCCTGCTGTCGGGCCACACTTGGTGACATCATTTCATGCCTCATCACAATTAGGAAAAAAAATCAAAAAAAAGACGCCCCAGCGAGGACATGGGACACAGTGGATATTAGGCATTAAGCGACATACAGGACACACATGCGAATCACATATGTTGACCAGGCGAGGCAACATACGCTGCAGGACAATGCTTGCGGCGCCGCGAAACGATTGAAACGATCGAAACGTTCGCCCGCCCGCCAGCCGCCTGCCTGAATATTTTAGTCCGTTCCGTCGGTCAGTCGACTGGCTGTCCGTCGATCTGTCGATCCGTTCATCTGTTTGTATATTGCTAACTCTATGATTTTGACTTTGTTTTTCTTATTGTTAACACTTTGTTTCCAAATCTTTGTCTGCGTCGGCTGCGTCTTTCTTTCGTTGTCGTTGTCTTTTTCTTTCTTTTTCTTTTGCCTCTTGTATAAATAACGATGATTTGTCAAACTTCGTCCTTGCGTTCATCCTATTTGCAATTCATGCATTTATATGTTTTCATAGGATTTCTTTACAGTTTACCTCTCTCTCTCTCTCTCTCACTCTCTCTCGCTCTCTCTATCTCACTCTGTCTCTCTTTTAGTGTGTCCCGCAGTAAGGTTAAATAAATATTATTTTTTTGTAGAAAATTGGTAGAAATTAATTTCCTTTTGGAATCTTATTAAAAATAAATATATATGAAAGAGATGAGAGATGAAATATTGCTGATAGTACGAATGAGAGGCATACAATTCTTAGACTACCAAGAAGTTTGTAAGACTATTAAACATTTTCCCTAGCTACAGGTAGATGCTGTGATTGTAACTGATTTCTCAGCTGCTTTTCTATATATTTTGGGACAAATTAAATTTTTATCTAATTTTTTTTATAATATTTTTTAACATTAAGTGAACATTTTCTTAATATTTTTTTAAATATTAGAAATTATTTGAATATTTTTACTGCAAGAAATTTCAATTAATTTTTAAAGTAAAATTTAGAATTGTCGAAAAATGTTGACTGTGCTATTTTATAATATTATTATAGCTATAATTGCTATAAAATTTTTTATATATTTTAAATTTCTTGCATTTAAAAGCTCAAAAATTTTCTTTTATTTCACAAAGTGAATATTAATATTTTTCAAATGAAAATAATAAAATTTTTAAAAATTTTTAAGACTTATAAAAACAATTTTATTCTAATTTTCGAATATTTTTAAAGAAAAAGTAATAATAAATAAATAATAATAATTAATAATAATAATTAATAAAATACAATAATTTTTCATATGAAATTTATAGAAAAGTTTAAGAAATTTAAGAAATTTTTAAATAATAATTTTCAAATATTTTTAAGTAAGAGTTTTGTCTCAAAATAAATGTAATAATACTTAAGATTAGATTTTCGAATATTTTTAGTATAAATTTGCATTGCTTTAATTTCTCAACTGACAAATAATTAATTTTAAAATTATAATAAAATATATAAAATCCTTAACCAATAGTTGCCATAGTTTACCTTTCAAGATGTCCATAGCCTCCCTCATAGGCTTCCGTTTGATTAACCAAATTAAGTATATCCTTGACTGAGAATGGCGTCGTATTTAATGCATCGGCATTTGTCATGCTACCCGGGCTAGGGGTTTGATTATAATCATAGTAGCCCGCTGATTGTGCTTGATGCTGATGATGTTGCAACATTATCGTTGACTTTTTGTGTTTATTTTTTTTTTTTGTTTTTTAGAAATGTTGGCGCTGCCTCTTGTTTTTTTTTTTTTTGCTTGCTTGCTTGACTTTGGCACAATTGAAATTACACTTGAAAACTCTCGAGCAGACACTTTAAATTAAAATAAATACTCGCATAACAATTTGCCAATATGCACTTGAAACCGCACGACACTTGACTGCGACACAACAACAACAACAAGACAATAATTATGAGATTTGCTGCTTTTGACCGATGGTTGGGGATTCTCTGCGTGTGCGTGTGTGTGTGTGTATTTTGGGGGTGTGTTATGCACCCCTTGCAATTTTATACTATGTTATAAATATTGTTGAACTTAAATCTTAAAAAGCAAAACACAAATAAAAAGCGATCGATGCGCCGTTCCGCTGCGCACTCGTGCGTGTCCTCAATTTGTCAGCGCGTTTTTCGTACTGAATTCAGATTCGAATCTTTTCATACGAATGCGAACCACCCGCGCACACACGCACACACACACACTCACATGCACATAGGCAAACGCAGAGGCATACAGACGCAACGCGCGCATTGAATCACATAGAAAATGGCTGCCATGCGACCAATCACAGCACAGCCTTAGCTTCATGCTCTTTCCGCTTATGCGTTGCCTTTGCTGTGTGTGTGTGTGTGCATTTCTTTATAGTTGTTGCTCTTGTTGTCTGTTTGTTCGCAGCCACTTTATGCAGATTTTTGATATTGTTTGGACTTCTTGAGCTTAAGTACTACGTATATATTTACATATACACAAATATATTTTTGTATTTATTACTGCAAAGTCCTTAAGTTGTTTCGCACCCACATAGAATACAATATAATAAGTTGATATTGCATGCTAATTGTCGATCTTCTAGTGATGATCCGAATTTCAAGTGGGGCTTAAGTGCAAATTTTCGCACACTTGACATGACTCTGATGATTTTTTTAAGTAAACAAATCAGCAGAGACACGTGATTTATATATATAACTAGTTTTGCTTTGTCATTGTAACAAAATAATCCAAAGTTAACATAATTGTTTAAAAAGATAAAAAGAATATATATAAAAGAATAGAATATAGAAATTCAATCCAATTAGTGTTGATTATTTAGTAAAAATATTAAAGCGAAAATATAAATGCACTATTCAAACTAAAAAATATTCAAGAAAGTTTTCCTGTCACAACATACGAAATTCAAAAATTCAAATAAATAACGCACGTAAATTGTAATATTTACAAAAAAATATCGATAAGACGCAATACTGCATTGAATCTTATCGTACATATGAGAGCATTTAAAAATATCGGACTATCGAGTAACATATTTAGAATCGATACATCGATTAAGTGACAACATCCCTACCCAGTATAATAGTATCGTTCATCCCTAGCTAGTATACATTTATTTCGTGGTACTCGTTGAAAAAAGTTGGACGCAGTCTGCGCGTCATCAGCGCGGAAAAAGTAATTATTCTTAGTCTGTGCATTAAATTAATATTTTATTGTAGAAAATATATAACAAAGGGTAAGTTTATAATAATATTAGTTTTTGTTAATTTACATTATTTCCCGACTGTTTTTACTGAACGAAAAAAAAAACGCATACGAATTTTGCAGCACGCGTGAAAAAATTTCCCAGTTTTTTCTTATTTTTTCTTTCATATTTCGTACGCGTTTGCATTTTTCTGATGTATTTTGACAGTTGTAAACAAATGACTTGCCGCAATAAGCTAACTTCTCATTATTAAATAATTTTTGCAAATTTTTTTTTTTTTCTTCATTCGCTGCAGCGCACACATCAACAATACAAGAGCAGATACAGAAAATTCTATTGATTTGTATGCTGCTCGTCCAAGATGGCGGACGACGAGCAATTTAGTTTGTGTTGGAATAATTTCAACACAAATCTGTCCGCTGGTTTTCACGAATCGCTATGTCGTGGAGATCTGGTAGACGTATCGTTGGCCGCGGAGGGGCAAATTGTAAAGGCACACCGTTTGGTGTTGTCCGTCTGTTCGCCCTTTTTCCGCAAAATGTTTACACAAATGCCATCGAATACCCACGCCATTGGTAAGTTTTTCAGAGAAAAAAAAAATGTAATATATCAAATTTAAAATAAATTCCATTAATTATTATTATTTTTTTTTTTAGTGTTCCTCAACAATGTCAGTCATTCGGCGTTGAAGGACCTCATACAGTTTATGTATTGTGGCGAGGTAAACGTTAAACAGGACGCTCTGCCAGCCTTCATAAGCACAGCGGAGTCTCTACAAATCAAGGGGCTAACAGACGTAAGTAAAAAAGAACAAGAACATGCATACATACATACGCAATAACATAACGCCACAAAACGCTTGCGCTTGAACGTGCATGCATACATACAAACACATATGTGTATGCATAGCATATGTGAAAAGAGAACGAGAACCAAGCACCTTTCGCGCGCGCAATACACATATGTACACATATACAAACAAATATGTCTGTATAAGAGCCGATTTGACTGTACTGTACCCAACAGAGAATTAACTCGAACAGCCAGTTAGTCGTATGCGTGTGAAAGAGACAAAATGAGTGTGCCTCGTTTGATTGCTATGCTATACAGCTGTCTCGCTTGCTACAATAGATGGCTTTTAACGCATTTTGCTGGTGGTTGTTTTGCTTTTCGAAATAGGGCCAACAACAAAAGCAACGTAACAATAAAAAAAAAAAAAAAAAATTGCAAACATTTTTAAAATCTTTTTTAGAATGATCCTGCGCCGCAGCCTCCTCAAGAACCAACACCACCCCCACCAGTCGCACCTCATGTACAACAACAACAACAGCAAATCCCAACCCAGCGTGTACAACGTCAACAGCCGCGTGCTCCTGCACGATACAAAATAGAAACTGTTGACGATGTTTTGGGAGATGAGAAGGGCACCACACAAATTGTCATTCAAACAACAACAGCACCACCACAGGCCACCATCGTACAACAGCAACAGCCCCAGCAGCAACAACAACAGCAACAGCACATCCAAACGCAGCAGCAGCAAATGCAAACGGCAACAACAACAACTGCAACGCTGGTGTCGACAAACAAACGCACTGCACAACGTAGCTCAATGGTTGGCACTGCTGTTAAACGCTCAAAGACAACAACAGCTGCAAGCTCTGCTGACCCACTGGACGCGAATACGGAAACAACGACAACGGCAACAAATCAACAACAACAGCAAATGGCCCCGCAACAGATAACCGTACAGGCAACTGTTGTGCCTAGCGAAACAAAGGTTCATCAAGTGCGGCAGGCACAAGCTGCTCAAGAAGAAGCGGAATATATTGATCTCCCAATGGAATTGCCAACGAAATCGGAACCCGACTATAGCGAAGAACATGGCCAAGATGCCGGCGATGGTGATGCTGCATATGTTGAAGATGATACATACGGTGACATGCGTTATGACGATAGCTATTTTACGGAAAATGAGGATGCCAGTGGTCAAGCAGCAGCAAATACAAGCGGAAATGTTACAGCTACAACATCAAAGGCCGTCGTAAAACAGCAATCGCAAAGCTATAGTGATTCCTCGTTTGTCGACACCGGCGCGGATCAAGGCAACACAGAGGCTCAAGGTTGGTTGAATTTTTAATATATATCTGGCTTTGTGGCCAATAGGATTACGTTAGTTTAATAGAAACAAATCAAATATGTGCAGACACGAGACTGCGACTTGCGCCAAGGGTTCCTAGAAAAATTCCTGCTTATATTTAGAATTTCTAAAGAAAAGTCAAAAAGTAATAAAAACTATTGAAAACTCTTGCGCAGCTCGCACTTTCGAATATGTCAAAATTGGTTGTAAAGCGCGCTTAAATCTGCTTCATTATTTCATTCCCACTGCGATATCATCGCTTTAATTGCAAACATTTCTTGTAATAATGCATATTTAAGAGCTGCTTTCTTCAGCCATTAGTAAAATTTAAGATAGTTTTAAATACAAAGCCTTCTACTCTTATTTGATCGTAAAAGAGTTTTTGGCCGAGCGGCTGACCAAAGCAATTTAAAAAAAAAAAAAAAAAATGTATATGCTAAGTCGGCTGCTCTCGCGTTTTATAACAATTCACTTGATTGTTAAAAATAATGGTAAGTAGAGTGTTTAAATAATATTAAAATTGATGACCGACCAATACAATGAGATGCATGATGTGCGACGTCTTTTGCTGGGACTACCTCAATCTATGGCAGTGGACAATGTTTGGAGCCTGATGATGAATGATGAAGGTACTCTATATCGAAGGTAATACATTATTAATCTTAAGTTTTCCATTGCATTTTCTTTTCAAATTTGTAGCTAAAATTCTGGCTTGGAACCTTGCCATATTTTACTGTCTTTGACGGTTTTGTTTACATATTGGCCGTGGCGTTGCCACCTGGTTAAAAGTCTTTGTGTTTTACTAATAATAGATGTTATTTCAATTGTTCTACAACGACGTAAAAGCTTGTTGTAGTCAGTTGAAATAACGGCATTCATTGCCGAATCTATTTAAACGGGGAATGACTATTCAGTTTACATTTAATTAAAAGAAGTGGTGGGACACAAGAATTGTTTTATATAATTCAGTTAGCTTGCCATTAGCTAGAGTAGTGTGGTTTTAATTTATTCTGGCGGGTTTATATTTGTAAAGTAGTTAAGGATCTGGAATCTTTGTTAGATTATTCAATATCCAAGGTGTGTACGTTTTGTATATCATTTCTGGGTCTACACGTCAGTTGGCATTAGTTTATGTAGATAAATCTTTGTTGTGCGTATTGTAATTTATGTATAAATTTATTGCTACAATGCATGCGTAATTAAATTAATTTCGCTGAATGTTTATATTTTCGTTTTTGGTGCTGCCAGATCATTATATGCAGTTGGCTATACTACACTGTTATTGACGATGCATTTTAAATGCAACCCTGAAATTATTACAATGTGGCAACACTGTTTCAAATGTACATTAGTCAAACCAAGCTACATACATATTTTTCTGTCTATAATTTGTTTCCTTAAAAACATTTTAATTGAAATGCATTGCTGAACGAAAAAGTATAAAATGGCTAAAGTGCGTCAATATTTTAGCTGTAAACATAAATTTATGTGCATCTTCTAAATTCAGCTTGTTTTTACGCAAACTGAATTCGTGCGTTTCGTACTGTGATTTAAGTAAATTATTTACTGTTTAAGTGAAAGAACGAAAGAAATTGTGTTTGTGTTGTTTTTTTGTGGTAATAATCAAAACATAAAACAAATTGTTAAACAATTTGAAAGGAGCATCTGTATGTATACATACAGAATTCAGCTTGTGTATGTGTGTGCGTATTTTACTTGCGATATCGTATCGTAATTTGTTGATTTTGCGCGGTTCTCTTTTATTTATCATTTATAATAATAAAATGCTTATAAATTAAATGTTAAATGTGCGTTGTTTTATTTCATTCAATTATTGCTATTGATCTAGTACCATAAATAGTAATATTACTTTTTATTACTATAATAGTATTAAATTAACAAATTTCCTCTCAATTCTTCATTTCATCCGATTGTAACTTCTGATAGAAGATGGCGACACAATCAAATTTATTCGCAGCCAGAAGAAAAATGCACAATTAGTCTACAAGGATTACATTTACAACAAGAAGTTGACACAGGCCAACGGACAGACAACATGGCGTTGTGCCGATGTCCTTAAATTGCGCTGCAAAGCGGTTGTCATCACGAAAAATGGTGAATTTCTCGATGCACGACGTCAACACAATCACGAGTCACATGCAGGACGCATCGGACAGAGGCAACTGTACAACGTTGAGGATGAACTTGAGGAATACATTGAGATATGCACATCAAATCCAAAGATCTCACAATATCTAAGCAGCAGCAACATTAGCATTATGACTGCCAAAGATGGCAAGGAATGTAAATTGTTTGTGCCTGCTTCAGAGGCTACAGAAATAGAGATGCAAGCATTGGTTGACGCGGCAGATGAAGCGATTATCGAGCAAGTGTTAGAAAGAAAAACAATTCAAAGGTTGCCAACGCTCAAAAAACTGCAGCAGTAAATTATTCTAAAAAATAAAAAAAAATAATAATAATTTATTTATAAACATAATTTTAACTATTGTATTTTGCATGATAATTTTAATAAAAAACAAAAACCTACAAAACAAAACAAAAAAAAAAATAGAAAATAGTAAAAGTTAATTTTTTATAATTAACTAAGAACATCATTATCTTTAATTCATATTCATCATCAGCAAATAATCTCACACTGATAATTTTTCCATTTCCTTCCCAGATGCCAGCGAATTACTCTTCATTGAAAGTCCTTGGTCAACACCATGTCTTGTCCTTAATGGTTATATGTACAATTGTCATAGCCGCAAAAATAACAAGGAATATTGGCGATGTCATAATTACTCAAAGAAAGTGCACGAGCAACGTTGCCGGTCACGTTGTGTACTTGAATATGGGAAACTAAAGAGTATCACTGGAGGATTACATAATCATTTGCCGCATACAGAGAAGATCGAAAAGATCATTCAACGTAATCGTCTAGCAGCTGTTAGCCATGGACGACATGGTAAACTTGGACGTTTGCACAGTATTACACAATATCAACAGCAGGATCTGCAAAAACAGGAAGCACTCGAAGAAGAAGTACAAGCCGATCAACAGTTACAACATCATTTACTTGCTAGTGAAGCTGCATCATTAGAATTAACTGAACATGAATTAATGCATGCTTCCCTTATGCTGATACATGATTAAGGCCATGCCACATGTACTTAGATTATCAGCAAAAAAAAACAAATTTTTCAGCATTCATTTTTTGTTGTTGAAAGTGCAATTTAATTTTTAAGTTCCAAAACCAAGTCGAATAAAGGAAAACAAAAAATAAAATATATATATATATATATATAAATATAAATTAATTATATAATTTAAGTATTTATGTTAATACAAATTACAGCTCTACAACACAGCTTTACTATTGACATTTGTAAGTTCTATTTAAATAATTTTCATTTCATATTTCATATTCTAATCTATTTCTTAAACTTTTCTCTTGCAGTGCTCAATTATAATTTTCGTGGCCAATTGGTACATCAAGGTTATCCATATAGCTGTCATTCGCGTAGTGTGATTAAATGTGTTGCCTTTTGGCGTTGTGCCATGTATAAGAAGACAAAATGTCCTGCTGCATTGACAACGAAAGAAAAGTCTATTATATCAGAACGTGGAGGCCATAATCATGATCCGCCAATGCCGCTTAAAACATTTGTGCCGCGTGTTTATAAAGCTGATGATAACTTCAACTTATAACTAAATTTTATTATTGACATTAATAATTGTAATTAACTTTAGTTAAATGCTCTTCTACTTTTATTATACTAACATATTCTTATCACACTCTCTCTCTCTCTCTTTCATTATATTTACAGTTGATCTTATGCTGAGAAAACGTCGTGTACTTGTGCATCAGGATTATAGTTTCACTTATGTTAAGGCACGTAGAGGTGCGATATATTGGCGTTGTGTGGCACATGCAGAGACTAATTGTAATGCTTATATTATCACATTACAACGTCGAATTGTTCGAATACAGGAGAAACATAAAATTGATTGTCAATTATTTAATCGCATTCACAAGGAATTTCATCGACTACAAAACAAACGAAATTCGCGTTAAATAAATATATAAATTTTCACAGTTCATATTATATTCTACAACCAAAAAAAAAACTGGTTTTTTCTTTTTCTTCTAATTTCTTATTACATTTTCTTATTTATTTATTATTTATACAATTTTTTAAAAAACTTATTTTATTTGTTTTGCAGCAGTTTTTACATATATACGTTCTCCAAGTACTACAACGCTACGACGTGATGGCCAACGTGTTCCAGTGCCCAGAACAACAACGACAACAACAAAAACCATATCGACATCAGAAATAACTGGCGCCAAGCGACGTGTCTATACTCCCAGTATTGTTGTTACACTCTCCTCTCCCATGGAACCAGTGCGTGCTAGACTTGATCTAAGTAATCCTGATAATATTATACGCACTGCGGAAAATCAACATAATTTTGTATTTGTTGGTGTGCCGCGCATGAAGGGTAAATGCGTTACGTGCCTGAAGAAGGGCGTTACGAATCTGGAACGGCTGACAACGTGTTGTGACACATGTCCAGGCAGCAATTGGATGTGTGAGCCTTGCTTTGAGGAGCTGCATTAGTCACAAGTGGCAGTGGCAATCATAGCGATACGAATTAATTAATTTTCTTTTGAAAACTCATCGTTCAGAAATGAAAAAAAAAATATTTTATTTTACAGTATTTCATTTAAATTAAAAATTCATAATTTCAATAGCATTTTGTTTAAAGAATATTTCAAAAACTTACAACAATTTTTTCCAATCTCTTAACATGGGAAATATAGCGACAATATCATGAAGTTTATTTATAATTTTTTTTTTTTTGAATTGCTTGTAAAACCTGATGAATTGTCGAGCAATAACTATTTTTAAAGATAAATATATATATATATGTATATTCAACATTAAGCTCTTTCTTTTTTTGTATTTCAATAATACTTTCAGTTCATTTCTAAAATAAAGAATATTATGCTATATATATAGTAATTTCTTTTTAATTGGAATCAAATAAAAATAGGGAATTATTTTTGCTAAAAATTAACAAAAAAAAAAAAATAATAAATTCAAATTCAATTTATACATATTTTCTATATTATAATAACTAAATCAGCTAACTATATTTTATCAGTTATAGAAAATTATTTCGATTGTTTCATTTTTTTTAATTTTCAATATTTTCAATTTTCACTGTTTTTAGTTTAACACCTTTGCATAATACATTATGATTATGTGGTCCATGTAGTACTTCCAGTAAATTATTTTTGGTACGCACTCTGGCACGACATTTGGTTGTGGAGCGTGTAGCGCAGATCCATTTGATGCCTTTGCTATTTTCCATAAACTTGACATAGCTGTGTCCCCCATAATTCAGTTTTATTGATTTACGTTGTCCTTTGGTGAAGAAAAATGGACGATCTGTAAAGAGAATATAAATATATATATATACTGTAAATTGTTTACATAAATTATAATTTAAATAAAATATTTATATATAAAAATTGATTAAAAGTTAATGCTCAATATTAATGTGCGCTGTGAAAGCCTCAGTTTATTTAAATTTATTGAATTACGTCAATATAATCTGTAGATATTAATTAATTAATTAATTATTTACGCTTAAATTATACACTATAAAAAGCATAAAGAGCAGCAACAAAAAATATTATCGCCAGTAATAATATATGTTAACTAAGACTAGTTTTAAATAACATCAAAGGGGGAGGTAGAACAATTACACGAAATTTCTATAATAATTTTATACAATCAAATATTTCGCAATAAATGATTTTTTGTGTTTCTCGAAAATTGCAAAATATATATAATAATAATTCATAAAATACTTGAAATTATGTATTAAATAATAATAAAATTTCTTTTCTTTCTTGCAATTTGCGTTATCTGAAAATTTCTTTCAAATTTCTATTCTATTTAAGCGATTAATACATTGATTATAATATATATATTAAAATTTTAATAAATATTTAAATTTTTAAGAAATATTTAAAATTTTGATAAATATTTAAAATTTTAATAAATATTTAAAATTTTGAGAAATATTTAAAATTTAGATAAATATTTAAAATTTTAATAAATATTTAAAATTTTGAGAAATATTTAAAATTTAGATAAATATTTAAAATTTTAAGAAATATTTAAAATTTTGATAAATATTTAAAACTTTGATAAATATTTAAAATTTTAATAAATATTTAAAATTTTAATAAATATTTAAAATTTTAAGAAATATTTAAAATTTTAAGAAATATTTAAAATTTTAATAAATATTTAAAATTTTAATAAATATTTAAAATTTTAATAAATATTTAAAATTTTAAGAAATATTTAAAATTTTAAGAAATATTTAAAATTTTAATAAATATTTAAAATTTTGAGAAATATTTAAAATTTTGAAAAATATTTAAAATTTTGTCAAATATTATAAATAATTAAAAAAAAATGCAAAAACGAAAAATTACAAAAATTTCACTTGAAAAATCATTGTTTAAAAGTTGAAAAATTATAGGGATTAGAGTTTTTGGGACTTTCATAATAATACTAGCGATAATATCACTGCTCTCTTTCTCTTTTCTTTTACACTCATTTTCACATATTTAAAAAAAAATTATAAATAAAATTGTTCGAGCTTTGCTTGTTGCTCACTTCTTGCGGGTCATAACACGTGTATGTGTGTGTGTGCTATGTGTTGCATGATGGTGTGTTGCTGTTGTTGTTGTATGCGTTGTGCCACCAACAATGCCCGTTACATCTGCAACAATCTCCTCATACTTTAAATGCATATCTAATTCATTGACATCGATTGTAGCTGATGCTTCATCTGATAATGTTGTGGCAAGCATTGCATCTCTAGCTATTTGTTGTTGCGGCTGTAGATGTTGTTGTTGCTGCTGCTGTTGTTGTTGTTGCTGCTGCTGTTGTGTCTGCACTTGTCGTGTTGCATTTGTATTATCATTCGCATTGGCATCTGTTGGTGGCACACGTCGTACACGTTTCTTGCGACGCACAATCTCCTCATGCGTATGAAAACGATTCAATGGACAGACAATATCATTGATAGTAAAGACACGTGAACGACATTTTTGATTCCACCATTGATTGCAACGCCAATAACGTTTCTCTTCGCCCGTCGATAGCTTTAATGTCTTCTCAAAGATAAACGGTTGTCCGCCATAAATAAGCTGCATGCGACCACGTGAAGTTGCCGTATAGATAGCGACGCTGCTCTCTGTGCAGAATAATTTGAAAATTGGAAGAAAAAAAAAAAGAAAAAATATTTAATTAGTAAAATTAAATATAGCATAAAAATAAGATAATTAATTAATTAATTGAAAAAAGACAATTGTTGAATATTTTAAATATAATAAAATAGAAATTTATATTTGTCTGCTTACAAATCTAAGCTTAAATTTATTTGTATTTTTAATTAATATTTATCAGCAAAATATTGAACAGTTGAAAAGGCAAAAATTTCAAATCCTTTTTTCCTTTTGCGATCGGAGAGACATCGGACACTTTTTGGTATCTGTATAAAAAGAAAATAGAAAAGATAAATTGTTCAGTTATAGATATTGCTGCTGCTGTTGATGAATTATTTGTTATATATCTGTACCTGACGTGTTGCATTTAATGTTCGCATTGTCATCTGAGCTACACATGTAGCACATAATCATCTCTCAAAGATAAACTCTTGCCTGTCTCAGATCAGCAAGCAACTTAAGAAAATATAAGAAGTATTTCATTAATAAAATTAATAAAAAATTTAAACAATTAGAAAAATTGTTAAAAATACAAAAATTGTAACTATAATAAATAGAAATTAATATTTAATTATTTAATAAATATTTACTTAAGTTTTTATTGAATTTAATCATTTTTAAGCATTTTTGCAATACGCTTCGATGGCAAATGATTATGCTCGGGACGTGTTAGGCCAACACTATAGCTACCATCGGCCAATTGACGTGTAAAGATGCGTGCATTGCATGGCGGTATACCACGACGACGTACACGACAATTCCAATATGTTGTCGAGCCACGTATATTATTTTTAGCATATGCAAATTGTTTATAAACAAGTTGCAATGAATTCTTTTGTCCTTTAATGAAACATAAATGAGGACTTTGCACAGTGGTTAAAGAACCATAAGCACTGCAGACTGAAGATACTGTCAGATCACTTTTGTAACCTATTGTAAGAAAAGAAAATGAGAAAAAATTATTAAATTAGTTAAAATAATTTTGTTGCATTTGTTGCATTTACTGTTGCTTGAAAAAACAAAAAATAAAACAAAATGAGAATTACATTTAATTATTTATTTTTTTTTTTGTTTTTTATCAAATTCAATTGATCGCTGTTTGATCAATTGTTTGACATTTCGTGTTTCATCTGTTGCCGCAATGTAACACAAAGTGGATTCCGTGCCAAACATAATTTATCCACATCCACATGTTGCTGATCCTGTTGATCAGTTTGTAATTCCAATTGTTGCTCTGGCAGCGTATACATTGTATGATGCGTATGCCGATAACTTGTAACATGTATTAAATCTCCATCATTTGTTATGCGTGTCACAAGTCGTGCACGACATTTGGCCTTGTGATACATTGAACATTTCCAATCGCGTGACTTTTGACCCTCGCGCAGCTTCTCATTGGGCGTATAGGTGTTGCCTTCGTAGTAGACCAGATCTGTTCCACGATTTGAGCGTACATATTGTGCCAGCTTAGGTTTTGCTGCAAGGAGTATAATATAATTTTATTTAATTAAATTGTAATTTTTGTTTATTTATTTATTTTTTTTTTGTGGATTTTTTGATGAAATATTATTAATTTACATTTTTATTTTTATTTTTTTTTCTTTTTTTTTTGGTTTTTTAGTGAAAAGCAGGCGATTAAACTTGGCAGACGAATAAATTTGGTTTATTATACAATGAAATGTGTAAATGTATATGTGTGTGTGTGTATGTATTTAACTATGAGTTATGTGTGACTGTAAGTGTGTGTGTGTGTGTATGTGTACTTGCTCAATCTTTAATATGACGACTGTGATTATGTTTTGCATTGCGCAGCTGCAGCTGCCCCGTCAACTTGTTGCGTATGGCACGTGCTCGACATTTGCTACGAAAGCTTGAACATTTGAGATAACAACGATGCTCTTGCTGATAGCTAATCACAAAACGGAATCCATCGATGAGCAAATGTCCTCCAAGTCCAACTGTAACACGAGCTTTGGATGCTGCTGCTACTACTACTGTTGTTTCTGCTGTTGCTGCTACAGCTGCTGCATGCAAATCAAATGTTGACAGAGAGAGAGAGTAGAAAAAGAAGAGAAAAAAAAAGAAAAGAGTTTGTTTTGGTTTTTTTTGTGAATTAGTGAAGCGTTAAGATGTATGAAAAAGTATAATGAGAATGTGTTTTAGTTAGACATAAAACATAGAGACACTAATATATATATATATATAAATATAAATACTAACTATATATTTGAATAGATCTACTTTACATATACATATATAATATACATATATATACACATAAGACTAGATTATTACAACAAATTTGGATGATTATGTTGTCGTCGACTCAATTTAATAGTTGCATCATTTGTGGTAGTAACACAACGTGCTGGACAACGTAGATGCACATTACTATTTTTGCTGCACACCCAATTGATGGTTGTCAAATACTTTCGTTCAACACTGTAGATATGACCATTATATAGTAGATTTTGACCACCGCGACGATTTGTCACCAGCTTAAAGTGTTCTGTAAATATTTTATATTAATATTAATGATAACCCATGGGGTATAATTGTGTGTGTGTATGTGTGTTATATTGATGAAATTTGTTTTAATATTTGGTAAATCTTTAGTTTATTTTATATTTATTATATGTATTATATTTATTTGTATTTTTTATACTATAATTTCATGGATGATTATGCTGTCCACGCAGCGCTGAGATCTGATTCGATTTGGTTACAACACGCGCTGTACATTTTATATATTTACAGCGCAATTTCACGCATTCCCAATAACAAGCGTCCTTAATTTTTCGATTCAATGTAAATGGTTTCCCATTGATTGTTAGCATATTATTGCCACGATTACTGCGTGTAAAACAAACATCAAGATTATCGAATGTCTGTTTCTTTGCCGACTTTCGATTTGTTTTATGCACTACTGTCGGCAACTGTACTTTGTATTCCTCCTCATCCAGTTTATAATCTATAAGAAGAGATGAGAAAAAATTGCTATAATTAGTAAAATAAAGATAAGTTCAAGATGCGTGCATCTGTATTAAAAATAAATATATTCAAAATTATATATGCATATATTTTGTATTTTTTTTAGTCATATTTCAATTAAAAATTCTTGTAGAAAATTAAATGAAAATTTCTTTATTTGTTGATTGCTTCAATTGTTTTTACAAGTGCTATAAATCTAAACAATTTATGATATTAATTTAATTTAATATAATTTAATTCTATTAGAAAAATATTTCTTATTTCTTACCATTCTTACAAAATATTCAATTGACTAGCGATAACATTTTCAAAGTTTTAGCTGATCTTAGTATATAGAAATTTAAATAATTAACGCACCATAAACTCAATAATTATAATGTCTTAGTATATGATATTTTATATTATGTTCAGTTTATTCACTTATTAAAAATTAAATTAACACATCATAAACACAATAAATAAAATCTTTAGATCTATAATATTTTATAGTACAGTCGAGACGCGATAATTCGTACCCCGTTAATTCAAAATTCTCAATAATTCGTAAGCATTTCTGTTCTCTTGAAAAGAAATTCAATAAATAATTTGAAAATAATTCGAAATACTTCATAATTCGTATAAAAATATGATCCCCGTACCATTTCGAATTATCGAGACTCGACTGTATATTAAATTTGTGCACTTTATAGTGTAGAACAGTTACTTCAAACAGTAAACTCGCAGTTTATTTATTCACAAGGATTTCAATTTGTATCAACATACTTTTGCACATAAATGTAAATCGTCAATTTGCAATGAAAGCATAAATAAAAACAAAAAAATGCTGTGAATCTTGATGTTGTTGTTGGGAATTATGGACAAATAGGGAATATGTTTTGGGAAGATATGAATGCAGTCACTTACGCATTAGGCATGCACTAAAAATAATTATGAACAAAGGATAAGATTTCACTTGAAGTGCACAATATTGTTTTTTTATTATTATTAAATATTCGCACATAATATTAATTTTGTGTTTACGTTAAGATGATTCCAAAATTTGTATCGCGTTTTGTTTATTTCGAGTATCACTTATGAAGCATAATAAAAAAAAAACACAACAAACACTATATGTAAGCAATATTTTGCACGCTTTAAATTATTGCATGAAATTATGTGCAATTTTTGATTGTATAATTTGTACACAAAATTATTATATTTTACAAACAACACAAAAAACACAATCATCATTTTGGCACCTTCCAAATTTTGCAAACTCACATAATTAAAAACACCTTTCACATGTTATTAATAACACAATTTGAGGTTATAAGAACGAACAAATTAAATATTTTATGCAATATTTATTATATTTACTGATTTTAACAAAGTATTAACAAAATTCTAGCTGCATTCTCACAAGAATTCTTTTTTTTTTCATCTCCGGCGAATTGAAGTGCTGCCAGATGGTACACAGCGTTGCCAGACTGTTGATGATCAAAGCAACCCTGATATAGCTACCATTTTATTGTATGTTTGTTTCTCAATTGCAAAAGAATTTTTCTCGTTTGTGAATTTTTGGGCAAAACACGCTTTATGCTTGTAACTGTGATTTAAATATTTTTATTTATTTTCTTCCAATCGTGTGTTAATTATTACATTTGTTTTGTTGTTTAATGTGTTGTGTTTCATTAAAAATAATGCGAAGCAGCTGCCACGCAATGTATGAAATCAATTTTATTTTATTAAATAATAAATATACTTTTGTTAAAAATAAAGAAACACTACAACAAATCTCAACTGCCTTTTCATTTGATTTATAATTTTATAAGTTTTCATAATAATTACATATATTTAGCAGTTTAATCATAATATGTGTTCATTGCAGCGCCAAAGGAAATTACAAAAATTGCAGCGACAACTACAACTACAGCACCAACAACTACAACATCAGCTACAACAACAACTATGATCACAACTACAACATCAGCTATAACAACAACTACAACATCAACTACAACAAGAATATGTACAAAGGAAGCGGCAACAATCTCAGAGAATGAAAGTTTAATACCTTTATTCAAGGGTAGTCATGTGTATGTCTCAAAAACGCATCTGGCCAAGGCTTATGTTCCAATTCCGTCTATTTACACATCGCGTGTTGTTGATTTAATCATTGGCAAAGAGGAATTTAAACAAATTGCTTTAGGCAATTCCTCACCAGATAAAGACAAATTTCAGGCAATCATAAGTACATAGCTAAAATTTTATTTAACGATAACTTTCAATATATAATATTTATAAATTCTTGAAATTTCAGCACATATTTGTCAAGTCTTTGCCATCCAAGGAGACAAATTAAATGAGGCAACTGTTCAACGTTTTATCGATCACAAATTGGCGACCATCAAGGAACAAGACTGAAGGAATCCTATGGCCGTAGTTAGTCTTTAGCATAAAACCAAATTGTGCCAAACCAAAAATCTGTTTCGTTCTGTTATGAAAACAAAAAAAATAATAAAAAAAAGAAAAAAAAACTGTAGATTCAAAATTGTTAGTCCGTCATCCTTTTGTGCTATATAAATGTTAAAAAAAAAACCAAATTTTATTCGTAACTAATACATAATCAATCCTTGTCTATCTTTACAGGCATTATGCAGTCCATTAAAATGTTATTTGAGGATAAAACTACAAGCACAAACATTCAATATACAACAACACAACGTGGCCGCATTATGTTAATCTATAATGGATATAGATACGTTGTCAATCGTCAGAGTTTAAAGAATGTCTTTTGGCGTTGTTCACGTTATGTGAAGCATAGTTGTCGTGCCACACTTGTCACATCTAAACTAAATGATGTTACCATACGTAATGCCGGCGCACCACATTCACATGGACCCGAAGTCAAAGCCGATGAGGAATGCAATGTACCGGAATTTTCTGTGGAAATTCTCGATGAACTATCAGAATATCAATAAGCAACTTTCTAGTGCTTTTTGTTATTTATGTTTTTTTTTTAAATACTTGACAACAAACATATTTAAATAAATATAATAATTAATAATAATAATAATTGTTACTTGTTTATTTAGTTTATTTATATAGTTTATATATAGTTGTATTATCATAATTTTATATATTTTATTTACTAATCATTTATATTTATGACTTCAACTTGCAGTTGAGATTAAAGTGGAGCCAAAACCTTCAACACCCATTCCCAGCGATTCGGAAACAGCTTGTGCCACATTAAGCATGTCTTGCCTCAGCGATGAGGATTCAATGGCCATACGTAAACCATATACACTGCCAAAAATTTTAGATGGTAAATTTTATAAAAATATACAGCCAAATCAGAAGACACCTGGAGCTATACAAGCAACTTGCACCAGTTGCTATGGTCTCATCTCGGGCACAACCAAATCGACGGGTAATTTTCTCAGTCACATTAAGCGACGCCACAAGGAACTTTTGCCACTCTGTCAGCTGTATTGTCAGGCAAAGAGCAATTTAAATACGAGTTCAAGTTCGAGCATAACATGCAACAAATCTCTTACATTCAACACAGTTCCGTCAGCAGCAGCAGCAGCAGCAGTTGCACCAACAATAACAGCAGCAACAACAGCAGCAGCAGCAGCAGCGACAACACCACCAAGTGCCATTGAACAACAGCCACCAAGTGTGGCACAACTTACACCTCTGCCCACAACCTATGCCATGCCCATGCCACTGGCTATGCCATTAAGCATGCCAGTTACTGTACAGGCGCCACAAATGATGGCACTAATGCAGCAGCATCAACGGCAACAACAACAACAGCAGCAGCAACAACAACAACAACAGACTGCAGCAGTGCATCAATTGCCACAGTTGCAAACACATTTAGCACAGACACATGGCGCCGTCTACATAAGCAAAGATTATTAGTTTCAATATATTAAAGATTGATGCTAGTTTAGAGCAAAAAAGTGATGAAAAAGTTGGATGCATAGTACCTATATATATATATCCTAAGTGCAACTTTCTATAAGTCTTGATACATTTATATTGATTGTCAATTAAAAAATAAACGAAATCTTTTTATACATATTTTATAATTTTTATGAATTAATTTTTTTTCAGTTTATTTCAACTTTTGTTTACGTTTTAATATAAGACTTTAAAACTGATTATGCTGAACAATTAGCTATGCAATACTATCTAATTTATCATGCCTATGTCTGGGCGTTACAAACTTCTAGCCCCTCTCCAAGGGTTAACAGCATGATTCCTTCGTATTCACTATGGATTCTAATTTATTGTCTCTATCAAAACCTTTTTTGGGTCTCCTTTTAGTCCGCTATTAATTCCTAGAACTTCGGAAAGTCATAAAAATTGAATTTTAATTACAAATACAATAAAAAAATTCCCTTTCACGTAGTCGACTGACGGCATGATCTGTACGGGATAAAATCAATACGAATATTGTTCCCAAAATAGTCTTTGTTTCAGCTTTTATAGTCTTTGGGGTCCTGATATTTAAATGAACGGAAATTTCGATAAATTGATGCTGCATAAATACATACATATCTACATATTAAAATTTTTTTTTTATTTGGAAATCTTGGATTCCATCTACCGGGCACATTTCTTATACACAATGAACTCTTTATAACCTTTTAGACCTTGTCTAGACACAACACAACAACAAAAAAAATTAGAATAATTCGACGCATGTAAATCGTTTGTGGTGAATATTTATTACAAATCTAATCAAATGAGAGTTCGAAAATATTGTGTCTACGTTTAATGAGGAAGCCATCGAAAAAAAAAAAGAAAACAAGAGATAACCGGTTCTTTTCTCTCAGCTAGACACATCTGCGTGGGCTTCTTTTTTTTTTCATGCGTCTGCCACATGACAAAGCTGTCTGAGCAACTTGATAAGGAATCCCCCGAAATTTTCAGAACAAAAATCGTATAAATTGTTCAAGAATTTGGTGTAGAGCAACCAGTGTTAAAGACAACATTGAATTGTTAACATCAGTAAAAATTATCAAAATTATCAATATGAAATTCATGGTAAGTTCCTGGTAACAATGCTGCAGGATTAAATATGCGAGAGTATAAATTTAACAAAATTAATTATAATAATAATTTATTTTTATTTTTCTCTGTTTTACAGCTGATTACAGTTATTGCTATTGCCATGTTCGCTTTGGCGTCGGCACAATTTGGATTCGGCGGAGGTGAGCAGCAGCAACAGCAGCAAGAAGGATTCGGCGGAGGATTCGGCGGTGGATTTGGTGAACAGCAGCAGCAACAGCAGCAAGAAGGAGGATTCGGCGGTGGATTTGGTGAGCAGCAGCAGCAACAGCAAGAAGGATTCGGCGGAGGATTCGGCGGTGGATTTGGTGAACAGCAGCAGCAACAGCAGCAACAAGGCGGATTTGGTGGTTGGTAAGGAGCAGCCACAATTGCAGTAATGTGAACTTGCCGAAGATCAGCAGCAGTAGCAACGGCATCCTAGGGAAGCAGCAAAAATCTATCCACTAATATCACCGCCAAATAGAATAAGTTCCTGTTATAAAATGCCGAGAAAAATACTTGTATGAAATCCGTTTTCATCACAACTTTTGTACAAAACATTTATATAAAATTTCAAATAATTGTAGTAAAATATATCTAGAAAATATACCAAAACATAAACTCCAAAATTTACATAATTTATTCTTTGTAGAGTTTAAATTTTGTTTTAAAAGCGAATGTCGGAGGCGTTTCCTTCTATCTGTTAAACACTTTCTGTCACATAAAGTCCTTGTAATGCAAGCCCGATACTATGAAACTAACACTGTAAACTAGGGTTCCGATTTGCTCCAAACTTGGATGTAAAGTTTTAGTCATCCAATTTAAATTTTGTAAATCATATAACTAGAAATAACTAGAAAACAAACAATTTCACAGAATTCCCACATCTCCCACATTAAATCTAGCTTTAAAAATATGTTTATAGAATGTTGTTTTTTTATATTGTCAAAATCGATGTTAATGAGTATGGCATAATTGACACTATTGCTAATTCTGAGAAAGATATACATATATATATATTTATGTATATATATATTTATGTATATGCTTTCTAGGGTCTGTCATGCTTTCTTACTGATGTTACATACAAATTCTGTAGAGTTAAACTCATTAGAAGACTCTCAATCCTATGTAGAACGAATGTAATAAGACACAAAAATTAATTTTGACTGGCCGAAAATTATATACACTTATAACTATGAAAAGTTTTTAATACATTTTAAGTATAAATATTTTATATTTATTTGTTGACTTTTTTTGTTTCCATATAGTGTCCCAATTTTAGTCAAACTTTGGCAGAAAACTTTAAGTTTATTTCTTTGAGCTTCGCAAAATAAAAACAAGTAAGAAAGCTATAGTCGAGTACGTTCGACTATATAATACTCGGTGCCCAAAGTACATGTATATAGAGACGCCTCCCAAATTTTGGTATTTGAAATGTTTATAACTTCCATGTTCATTATCCGATCTGTACCAAATTTTTACACAACGTCCACCTTGGCTGGATGTGCTCAAAATGGTTTTCATCGATTTGTGGAGGAGGTGGGGGGCGTGGCAAAAATCCAAAATAAACTTAATCTGCCTGCAAACACTACAAGCACTTTGCTCTCATAGTCTCCGAGATATGTGTGTTCATACAGACGTACAGACGGACATGCTCCAATCGACTCGGCTATTGATCCTGAGTCAGACTATATATACTTTATGGGATCGGCCACGCCTCCTTATGGGTGTTACATACATTTGTTGCTGTTGAGTATAAAAAAAAATGGTTTTCAATACAAAATCTCAAAATTTGAATCAATTGTTCAAATATCAGTTATATACAGCTGATCTTTATACAAGCTGTAGTAAAATTGGGAGATAGATTGAAATAAAAAAGACAAACAAATAAATGAAAATTCGCTCCTAAACAATAATAGATAGACATCCTCTCCTTCTGGTTAAAATTACCTTTATCTTAAAAGGATTAAAAATCTTATCAGCATTTAAATTTTCTTATCGTTGATATTTGTTCAAATATTATCAATTTGGAATTTTTTCTCAATATTATATCGTAAACAGTTCAACTTAGGTAAAATAAGAAAACTGTAAAAAAAAATAAATGGATAAACAGTTCTTTTTCTCTCATCTATTTCTTATCTACATTTATCTGCGTGGGATTCTTCTTGCACATGATAAAGCAGTTTGAGCAGCTGTTTAGTGTAGAGCAACCAGTGTTAAAGACAACATTGAATTGTTAACATCAGTAAAAATTATCAAAATTATCAATATGAAATTCATGGTAACAATGCTGCAGGATTAAATATGCGAGAGTATAAATTTAACAAAATTAATAATAATAATTTATTTTTATTTCTCTCTGTTTTACAGCTAATTACAGTTATTTCTATTGCCATGTTCGCTTTGGCGTCGGCACAATTTGGATTCGGCGTATTCGGCGGAGGATTTGGTGAGCAGCAGCAACAGCAGCAGCAAGAAAGTTTTGGTGGAGGATTTGGAGGTTTTGGTGAGCAGCAGCAACAACAGCAGCAGCAAGAAGGATTTGGACGTTTTGGTGAGCAGCAGCAACAGCAGCAGCAAGAAGGATTTGGAGGTTTTGGTGAGCAGCAGCAACAGCAGCAGCAGCAAGAAGGATTTGGAGGTTTTGGTGAGCAGCAGCAACAGCAGCAGCAAGAAGGTTTTGCTGGAGGATTTGGAGGTTTTGGTGAACAGCAGCAGCAACAGCAGCAGCAAGAAGGATTTGGAGGTTTTGGTGAACAGCAGCAACAGCAACAGCAGGAAGGTTTTGGTGGAGGATTTTTAGGCTTTGGAGGCGGATTTGGTGGTTGGTAAGGAGCAGTCACAATTGCAGTACTGTGAACTTGCCGAAGATCAACAGCAGCAGCAACGGCATCCTAGGGAAGCAGCAACAATCTATCCGCTAATATCATCACTAATATCATATTGAAATCCATTTTCATCGCAACTTTTGTACAACACATTTATATAAAATTTCAACTAATTGTAGTAAAATATACCGAAACATAAACTCTACATCATTACATCATTTATTCTTTGTAGAGCTTAGGTTTTACTTTAGTAGCGATAGTCGGAAAGGTATCCTTCTGACACATTCTGTTACAAAAGTGAGTCGAAGACATCACCAAAAACTTTTACAAGCATAAAAGAAAAGTTTTTCATACAAAAACTTATTTAATGATCGATTCTTCCTATATATGGTCTGCAACTGCTCCTGGCCAAAAAGTAAGGACTTATATGTCTTACAAAATATAAATATTTAGATGCGCATGTAGACAGATTATTATTATTTATTACTAATCTTATCAATTTGGAATATTTCCAAATTTGTGCTGTAAACATTTTGCGGCTAAGCTGTAATGAGGAAATCATAGATGAAAACAAAATATAACCGGTTCGTTATTCTCATCTATATTGAATACTCATCGGCGGTGTCGACCTTGTTAATACATCTGACACGTGTCAAAGCAATCTACGCAGCTTGATAAGGAATCCCCAAAAATCTTTATATAAAATGATTTAACCATCAATTCAAAATAAATTGACCCACATTTTCCCATACATATGTACGTGGTCTAATTTTTATAAGACCTACAAACATATTTGTGCCACAATTTTGGGGGGAGACAATAATCAAATTGTAATTAAACAAAAAAAAAAAAAAATTATTTATTTTTTGATTTTAAATTTAATAAAAGTTTTTGCTTTTGCTGTAAAAGATAATATTGTAAATATATATATACAGTCGAGTCGCGATAATTCGTACCCCGTTAATTCGAAATTCTCAATAATTTGTAAACATTTCTGTTCCCCTGAAATAAAATTCAATAAATAATTTGAAAATAATTCGAAATACTTCATAATTCGTATAAAATATGATCCCCGTGCCATTTCGAATTATCGAGACTCGACTGTATATAATATTTTTAATGGAGAATTCAATAATTGTTGTTGCCTTTTGGTGCCTATTAGTTGAGTTTGCAAACATTTTAATCTTAGCTATAATAAAATTAAATTAATTATTTAGGCCAATTGATGGGAATTATAATCAATATGTTTTTGATTTCTATTTTACTCGAAATTAATTATCATATTTCATAATAAATAAAAATATTTAATATTGCTGCAGACAATTAAAATCTTTCCCTTTCACTATATAACTCAAACATATATAAAATTCTTAATATATTCCAATTATTCGATTGTCCTATTCAAAATAAATTTTGTTTTTTTTTTTTTTAACTAAATTCAGTCTAAATACTGACGAAAAGCTCTTCAAGTTTCCTTTTCTAACACACTCTCTATATATATGTATATATATATATTTGTCATAAAATTTATGTTGATTCAAACTTGGCTAATGCATCAGCTGCTGCCTCATTACGATTCCAAACATGAATACGATCCGCAGCAGTCAGTGAACTTAATTTCTTATGTATAAGCATACCAGCGGATTTAGCTGATTCTATGCGTTTCGTATCGCCAATATGATTATGAACATCTAAAAAAAAAAAATAATAATAAATAAAAGTAAATTTTTGGTATATTTAAATATTTTCTATAAATTTATAGCTAACCATTTGTCACATAGAGATCATCACCAATTGTCTTCAGGCGACTACGACACTTCATTGAGCGATTTTGTACACATTCCCAATATAAAATATCATTTCCTTTACCATAGAACTTAAGATTGGAACGATAGACAAAATTATTAATGGTCAGAAGCGTGCCGCCCTTGCGACTAATGAGAAACGTCTGTGGTCCACAGTTGTGAACATGTTGTGTAACTGCAAAAAGAAAACAATTTTGAATTTATTCACATACAAAAATAAATATGATAAAAAAAAAGAACTGATATAAAACATAAAGTTTATAAAAAATTTTCACACTTGTGTTGTGTAGCTTATTTTCTAAATATATAATAATATTTTTTTTTATAATTTTGTTTTGTTTTTTTTTTTTTTTTTTTATTTTTGTTGTTGATATGGAATCGCGGTTTTATTATTGTCCTCAATTTTCGATACATAAAAAATGAATGAATTAGAATTAAAAGTAAATTGCGTTAAAGTTTGCATTTAAGTATTAAGTAATATAAAATATATAGGATATAATAATATTTATATATATATAAAAATACATATATAAATGGTAAATTTTTTGTTTTTCTTTTGAATTTTAGACACATTTGGAACTTCGCTGTAGCGAAATTTATAATATTTTCTAATGACATGAATTTTAATAATATTTTTCTAATCAATTTTTTTACAATTTCATTTTAATAATTTTCTTTTAATATTTTTCTTTGGTTTTTTTTTTTGTTTTCCGCAACCCTTTTCGCTATAGCAAAGTTCCGCTGTTGGAAAAATAAAAAAACAAGAGTCTTTCAGCAGGCGTCAGTTATTTTTTCTTGTTTTGCAGCGCCTTCTGTAGTCGTCGTTTTATTTTCTCGCGAAAGTCATTAGGATCAATTTCACCCGCTGGCTGCGTTTCTGTTCCGTTATCTCCAGCCTCAGTTGCAATTGCAGCAACACGAATAAGTGTCGGTGTCGGTGTCGATGATGTTGGTGTTGGTGAAGAAACTCTGGCCGAAGTAGTCTCTGTGCCTGGTGTAGTATCTGTGCTTGGTGTAGAATCCGTGCCCAGTTCCGTTTCCTCAACTTCATGTATTTCAAAGACTTCAGCTTCTTCTTCTTCACCTTGCAAATCTAATTCCTTTTTATGTATTACAATCTCAACTTTATGTTGAGCTTTTGATTCAACATCCGCACCACCACCCTCGGCTGGTGTAAACTGTGAGGACGTAACGCTCTTATCGCTTGCTTGCATTTTATGCAAGCAAGCGATAAGAGCGTTACGTCCTCACAGTTTACACCAGCCGAGGGTGGTGGTGCGGATGTTGAATCAAAAGCTCAACATAAAGTTGAGATTGTAATACATAAAAAGGAATTAGATTTGCAAGGTGAAGAAGAAGAAGCTGAAGTCTTTGAAATACATGAAGTTGAGGAAACGGAACTGGGCACGGATTCTACACCAAGCACAGATACTACACCAGGCACAGAGACTACTTCGGCCAGAGTTTCTTCACCAACACCAACATCATCGACACCGACACCGACACTTATTCGTGTTGCTGCAATTGCAACTGAGGCTGGAGATAACGGAACAGAAACGCAGCCAGCGGGTGAAATTGATCCTAATGACTTTCGCGAGAAAATAAAACGACGACTACGACGACTACAGAAGGCGCTGCAAAACAAGAAAAAATAACTGACGCCTGCTGAAAGACTCTTGTTTTTTTATTTTTCCAACAGCGGAACTTTGCTATAGCGAAAAGGGTTGCGGAAAACAAAAAAAAAAACCAAAGAAAAATATTAAAAGAAAATTATTAAAATGAAATTGTAAAAAAATTGATTAGAAAAATATTATTAAAATTCATGTCATTAGAAAATATTATAAATTTCGCTACAGCGAAGTTCCAAATGTGTCTAAAATTCAAAAGAAAAACAAAAAATTTACCATTTATATATGTATTTTTATATATATATAAATATTATTATATCCTATATATTTTATATTACTTAATACTTAAATGCAAACTTTAACGCAATTTACTTTTAATTCTAATTCATTTTTTATGTATCGAAAATTGAGGACAATAATAAAACCGCGATTCCATATCAACAACAAAAATAAAAAAAAAAAAAAAAAAACAAAACAAAATTATAAAAAAAAATATTATTATATATTTAGAAAATAAGCTACACAACACAAGTGTGAAAATTTTTTATAAACTTTATGTTTTATATCAGTTCTTTTTTTTTATCATATTTATTTTTGTATGTGAATAAATTCAAAATTGTTTTCTTTTTGCAGTTACACAACATGTTCACAACTGTGGACCACAGACGTTTTGTTCACAACTGTGGACCACAGACGTTTCTCATTAGTCGCAAGGGCGGCACGCTTCTGACCATTAATAATTTTGTCTATCGTTCCAATCTTAAGTTCTATGGTAAAGGAAATGATATTTTATATTGGGAATGTGTACAAAATCGCTCAATGAAGTGTCGTAGTCGCCTGAAGACAATTGGTGATGATCTCTATGTGACAAATGGTTAGCTATAAATTTATAGAAAATATTTAAATATACCAAAAATTTACTTTTATTTATTATTATTTTTTTTTTTTAGATGTTCATAATCATATTGGCGATACGAAACGCATAGAATCAGCTAAATCCGCTGGTATGCTTATACATAAGAAATTAAGTTCACTGACTGCTGCGGATCGTATTCATGTTTGGAATCGTAATGAGGCAGCAGCTGATGCATTAGCCAAGTTTGAATCAACATAAATTTTATGACAAATATATATATATACATATATATAGAGAGTGTGTTAGAAAAGGAAACTTGAAGAGCTTTTCGTCAGTATTTAGACTGAATTTAGTTAAAAAAAAAAAAAACAAAAATTTATTTTGAATAGGACAATCGAATAATTGGAATATATTAAGAATTTTATATATGTTTGAGTTATATAGTGAAAGGGAAAGATTTTAATTGTCTGCAGCAATATTAAATATTTTTATTTATTATGAAATATGATAATTAATTTCGAGTAAAATAGAAATCAAAAACATATTGATTATAATTCCCATCAATTGGCCTAAATAATTAATTTAATTTTATTATAGCTAAGATTAAAATGTTTGCAAACTCAACTAATAGGCACCAAAAGGCAACAACAATTATTGAATTCTCCATTAAAAATATTATATACAGTCGAGTCTCGATAATTCGAAATGGCACGGGGATCATATTTTATACGAATTATGAAGTATTTCGAATTATTTTCAAATTATTTATTGAATTTTATTTCAGGGGAACAGAAATGTTTACAAATTATTGAGAATTTCGAATTAACGGGGTACGAATTATCGCGACTCGACTGTATATATATATTTACAATATTATCTTTTACAGCAAAAGCAAAAACTTTTATTAAATTTAAAATCAAAAAATAAATAATTTTTTTTTTTTTTTGTTTAATTACAATTTGATTATTGTCTCCCCCCAAAATTGTGGCACAAATATGTTTGTAGGTCTTATAAAAATTAGACCACGTACATATGTATGGGAAAATGTGGGTCAATTTATTTTGAATTGATGGTTAAATCATTTTATATAAAGATTTTTGGGGATTCCTTATCAAGCTGCGTAGATTGCTTTGACACGTGTCAGATGTATTAACAAGGTCGACACCGCCGATGAGTATTCAATATAGATGAGAATAACGAACCGGTTATATTTTGTTTTCATCTATGATTTCCTCATTACAGCTTAGCCGCAAAATGTTTACAGCACAAATTTGGAAATATTCCAAATTGATAAGATTAGTAATAAATAATAATAATCTGTCTACATGCGCATCTAAATATTTATATTTTGTAAGACATATAAGTCCTTACTTTTTGGCCAGGAGCAGTTGCAGACCATATATAGGAAGAATCGATCATTAAATAAGTTTTTGTATGAAAAACTTTTCTTTTATGCTT
>JBAMBR010003514.1:0-25060 GCA_037044475.1 Zaprionus obscuricornis | reverse complement strand
AATTTGCATGCTTTGCTCGCTTTGGCGGCAAACGCGATAAATTTTCATAATAAACTGGAAAACTGGGCTCGAATTAAAGGCCAAGTTAACAAAAAGCGGACGTTACAGGCAACGTGACTAGTGTACATATCTTGCTCTTATAATATCATCATTTTTTTTTTTTTTTCTTTATTTTATTTGTTTTTTTTTCGACAAGTGCATCGAACGACGAGTGCGAAAAAGATAAACATAAAATCAACAACTAATTCTAATTATGGCCGAGACGCGCAAACTTTGCAATGGGAAAAATTAATAAATGAAAAACAAAAACATGAAAATAACAAAATGTGAAAATTTCACACACACACACAGCAAAAACACAATGAAAAACCAAGCTACAGGTCATGGTCATTACTGTCAGCTGGGGACTTGGATTTTAATTAATAATGCTGCACATGCCCCTCCCCCTTCGTTACATTAGCCTTTCTCTCTTTCTCTGTCTCTCATTCTCTTTCTTTGGTCAAGGTGTGTTCAATTGACTGACAGGCTGCTTGTCCGTCCATAGACTTTAACTAACAGAAATATGACATGGAAAATGGCCATTTCGCTGATGTAAGCTCTTTGATAAAGAAAGAAGAAAGAAAAAAAAAAAGTATTGTGTGAAAGTGTTGGCTGATCATAGACGTCGCGTTGGCCAATTGACGCCTTCACTTGTCCAATGTTATGGCGATAAAAATGTGATTAATAATGAATGAAAAGGCACACAAATAAATACAAACATACATTCACACACACACACATATATACACAAAGATCGTCACGTGAAAGGCAATGGAAAAGAAATCGAATTTTATTTTGGCATCCAGAGGCCTTCAAAATTTGAACTCTTTGTAATGAGCAGCACAACGAAGCGATAAGCAATTTTTGCGGTTTCTTTTCGTATCAAAGGAAATAACACATATAAATTTGTGTGTTTGTTAGTGTTTGTGTGTGTGTGTGTGTATTTATATGTATTAGTCAATGAAAGAAAAAGACTTCAAACAAGTCATTGGCAATTGAGACAGACCGATGTCTTGATAAGTTCATCGTTCCGAGTTTATCCAATTTGTTTTGACTTTTTATTGTATTAGAATTTTATGATATTAATTACAAACATGCGCAAACTTTTTGTTTTGCTTCTTCTACTTCTACTTCTTCATTTCGGAGGGAAGTACTGATCAAATTTCACTTGTTCAAATAAACTTCTAAAACAATATGAAGCCACTCAAATTGTTGTCAAGTGCTTCTTCAAGTTTAAGAGCCAAAGGACATCAGACAAAAATATAATTAAATAGTTTTGCTTGAATTTACATATACATACATATATATATATGTATATATATATATATATATATATATATATATATGTCAGTTAAAATCACATTAGAAAATTAGAACAAAAATGTTTTGTAATCCCTTAATTGACCTAAGAAATGAGTTTGTTCTATTTATGAATATTGTTAATTACATTTATCAATATTTATGTGAACTTCTTTTAGAGTTTGAGTAATGCGCAATGCGAGAAAGCATTCAATTATCTTATCAACTGCCAAAAGTCTTTCGACATTGAAAATACCCAAAAAATAAATAAATAAATAAACATAAAATAAAAATCAACAAAATAAACTTAAATATCGCGTTGAGCTATTGTGTCCTCGCCTTTACCATTGCCATTGCCTTTGCCTTTGCCTTTGCCATTGCCTTGAGTGGCAAGTGGCAAATACCAAGTGCTAAGAAAGCTACTTGTCTCTCTGCTGTGTGTTGTCTGTCAGCAGCAGCAGCAGCAGCAATACCAAAATCAACTACAATGTCGACAAACTAATGCTCCAGCGTCGGCAGAGTTCAAGCAATGGACACGGCATCGCGTCGTTTAAATGCAAATAAAACGAAGCGTGAGATGCGATGCGATGCGATGTTTGGTAGTACTATATGGCACTATATGGTATGAAGTACTCTCGCACTTAGTTATTGTTATCAGACGTGATGAGTTGTCCTGAGCTATACATATACAAGAGCTTCAAGCAAACGGCAACAGCAACAACATCAACATCAACAGCAACAGAAACAGCAGCAGCATGCATAATGCAGTTGCTTGTCTTCTTGTCATTCACTTGGCACTCTCTTCATCATCATCATCATCATCATCTTTTTCGTCTTCTTCTTCTTCTTTGTTGCCAGTGTTGTTGCTGTTGGTTATAATGGGCTTTTACTGCACAAGTTCATCAACCGATGGATGCATCGTCTGGGCAATTAACTATAAATTATATATGTATACTATATAAATATATATATATCTGTATATATACTAGATCTATTGATGTCTGCACGTTGATTATCTCGTAGCTATTGTTAATCGACAGATCACAGGATAGTATACGTCTCAGGGCTTGATTTTTCATTTCCATTTACAGTAAGTTTATAATTCTCAAGTAGCTTAAGTGTGTTTGTGCCATGCATTAGGCTTACATATATATAAAATATATATAGGCAGAAAATATATAGATTGTAACATCGCTATATCAAAATCTGTATTCATATTTAAATTTGTATCTGACACTATCTCTCACATTGATAATTATTAGTATTGGAATAATAATTTGACTTTTTAGTTTATTTACTTTTATCAAATTTATCGCTACTTGCAATGATGTCATTTTATTTTTTTCTAGCCTATATACGACGCATTGTATCTATTATTCCTTTGTATTGTTCTAGTTTTATTTTCACTCTTCATGCCATACATTTGTCATTTATCTTTGAGCTTTTGCCAAAACTCAATTCTCTTTACACTTCTTTTGACTTGTGCTGCGTTGTGCTGGATTTTCTCATGATGTATATATATATATATATATATATATATATATATTATATATATATGTTGTTGTTGTATATATATATAAAATATATTGCAATTGTTTTGTTGCTTGCACATTTGACTGCAGTTTGCTTATCGACACAGTGTTTTTCCTTGTCGTTTCTTTGTTCTCCTCCTTGAGTTACATTTTCTTTTACATTTTTTTCCCCCCCTGCATTTACATTTGTCGCGTTTTTCAGGTCTTTTACGCTAATGGCGCCCATGAATGACATTTTATGTTTATGTTTATGTTCTAGTTTTTCTGCTCTTGTTGTTTCTCTTTATGTTCGCGTTGTTGTTATTGTTGTTCTTATTATTATTATTGTTGTTGTTGTTGTTGTTATGCACCTCTTCAGTGAAAACATTCATGTCCAATAAGGTAGCAAATACATATGTAATATTCACTCACACTCACACACATACATTGAAACAAACATACATATGTTGTGGGCCATTTGAAGGCTATGAGAGCGTCAAAATAAAATGAAATTTTTAAAGGTAAAATTAAAAGCACGAAATATACTAAATATATATTATATACAATGATTATATACAGTTCTCATACACATAAAGCAAAGAATAGTTGCTGCGGCTTATTAGCCCAATAATTTCCAACATGCCAAAGTGATTAACTTTTCGCTATTTATCTATCCAATATCGTGCAATGATTATGTCATGGTCTTGGTTTCAGTTTTGTTTTTGTTATATGTTTTTTTTTTTTTTTAATTTTTTCTTGTAATTAAGTTAAGTGGACTTGTTAAAGTTGAAGTTAAATGCATATTAAAAAAATTTATGCGCTTCTCATTTTCATATCTAATTTCATTTTTTCAATTTACAAAATCTTATAGAACATTCATTTTACTCATAATTCTTTCACGAAGCATAAAAACAAGATATTAAGTAACAGCATAATTTATGAGTAGAAAAATTAGTTTTTGTTTTAATAAGTTAATTAGTTGCTATTTATAGTTAAACAATCAAATATAAATGTTTTTAACTTACCTTTAACTTGATTTGGAATATAAAATCTGTTGAATTATTAAAATTGCTGGCGTTTTGATAGAAAAAAAAAAACAAGAATTTAAAACATCAGACGAAAGAAAGAAATATTTTAATAATGGCAAGATATATAAATAGAAACGGAAGAAATATTTGCACACAGAAAAATAAGATGAGAAAACCGGTATCAATTTTTTGTTTACACCGCGCGGCGACACATGCGACGACAAGAATAGTTGAAAAGGGAATGAAAAGAAGTTTTGCGAATGGAAATCAATAAAACAAACATAGTCAGCAGCCACAGACGGCCAAGTCTGGTGAACGGAGAAAGATATATAAAGAGAGAGAGAGAGAGAGGACAGCATGCAGAGAGCGGTGAACGGAGAGCAGACAGAAGTGACAGGCAACAGCCAGACACCGGGACGGGAGCGAAACACATATGCACACACACACACACACACATATGGAAATGAAAATGGAAAGCGGGCGCTTTTGCTTTTGGGGCGGCGAAGTTTTGTGTTTTTGTTGTTGCCGTTGTTTCTTCCTCCTCTGCTCACGCTCACTGCCGGCTGATGAGACAGATGAGAAGGTAAATAGCCGGCATAAGGGGATAGTGATTCGGCGGGGGCAACAGAGATATTTCTTTTCTCTTCCTTTTTTTTTTTTGGTTAATTTAACACGTATAGGCGAACTTGTAAGCTTGCAACTATATGAGTGCGTGTCCATGTGCGTGCGTGCGTATATGAGAGCAGGATGCGCATGCAGATACGCTGGCATCGCCATCGACAGCTGAGCGACAGCAGAGTGTATTAAATATGAATCATCTAATTTGCGCCTTTTGACGAAAGATATGAAAAGATAAAAATGTGCTGCACAGAAACATTCTCGCACCCACGGCAATTCACACACAAATACTAGCAGAGCCCATTGTTAAAATACATGTATTTATTTATTTTCATATGCTGTATTTTGTATTCCAGACACGCGGATGAAAAGTAAAATATTTATATTCTATATGCAGGGAACGGCAACGGAGCACGATGCGATGGCGCTCGATTCACGGCGGCGACAAATTCTGCTTTGCGGGCGGCAGTAGCACGCGTTGGTCGTTTTCGGTTTTTGTTTCGATGTTTTCGATGTTGTTCCGTTATTGGTCAGCAGCCAGGCGGCTGTCGCGACTCGCGACGTACGGTATTTTGTTTCAGCGTATTTTCACACATCTAAATAATAAGCGTATGAATGTGTATGGCGAATGAGAGACTACAGTACCGAATTGTTGTCTGCACTTTTAGAATTTACATTTAATTATATAACTGTGTATGTGCATTTTATTTCAATTTCTTCACATAAATCACCGTGCGCTTTGCGTCACTTACACTCGTTTCAGTTTGTGTAGTTTCTGTAGTCTGTTTTGTGTAGTGTTTTGTGTAGTGTGACCAGCCGTAGGTAGCACAAAAATATATCAACATTTGAACAAAAATACCAATTTGATTTAACAGAATAGATACATTTTTCAAACTCCGTGGTCCAAGATTTCCTGATTGTAAGAAAATCAATCAATCTATTAGACAATGGGGTCCGAGAAGCTAATCTTAATTTGTGAAGAATTCCGCTTCAATGAAACATTAACAGAGAATAAAAAAATTGCCAGAAAATACCATTAGAGTAGTACATGACAAAATTGCGCCACTATGTGTTATTGTCTGTTAGCCGTTAACCTTTTTTCAAATTGAATTCTTTATGCTTATATTCAGAAACTAAAAAAAAAATTTTGTTGAAAAGAGTTGCATCTCACTAAAATATATTGTTATTGTGAGAAATCGTAGTTATTTAAAGTACGAATACTATTATAAAATAAACTATATTTAAATTTGCATTTGTATACTCCTAAAAAATTATTTGAATTTAAATGTTGTTAACAGACTGCAAAATGTTAATCATAAACATATGGTTTTGCCTAGAGACGTTTGAACTAGTTCATATAAGCGACAAGCTGAAACAATAGCGGATAATTTTTGCCAACAATTCGTTTGATCAGGCTGTAAAATGGTAACTATTAATAAAAAAATAACAAATTTGAAGAAAAATATAAATTTTATGTTAATTTGACACATATTTGCAGTTCTCATTACTGCATAAAGAAGAGAACGCACACGAGAATGCACTCTGGGCATGCGCCTGGGGACGCGAGCCAAAATCGGCAAGTGCCGGTGTAAACAACGAGCCGCAAGATGAGAATCCATTTGATTTTGATAAAAAAGAAGCAAAACATAACGATTTTATTGTGACTGGAGGTCTGGATGATCTTGTCAAAGTATGGGATGTGCGCGAGGATAATACCCTAAAGTTGCGTCACCAGCTAAAGGGTCACGCACTTGGCGTTGTTTCCGTTGCCGTCAGCTCTGATGGCCAAAGTAAGTGGAAAATTAAGTTATATGGCACTGTATATTCTATATATATCTTATTATATAGCAATTGCCAGCAGCTCGTTGGATGCGAGCATGTTCCTGTGGAACGCCCAGACTGGCGAGAAAAAACATATGTTAACCTTTGGCCCAGTCGATCTGTGGACCGTTGGTTTCTCGCCATGCAACAAGCATGTTATTTCTGGTCTCAATGATGGTAAAATCTCCATGTACAGTGTGGAAACTGGCAAAGAGGAACAAGTTCTGGACGCTCAAAACGGCAAATATACATTAAGTATTGCCTGTGTAAGTTCAGCGGTTAAATACGCCAAGATCTCTTGATGAAACTTGTTTGATTTTACAGAGTCCTGATGGCAAATACATTGCCAATGGCGCAATTGATGGCATCATTACCATCTTCGATGTGGCTGCTGGTAAAGTAGCACAAACACTTGAAGGTCATGCTATGCCAGTGCGTAGTCTTTGCTTTTCGCCAAATTCACAACTGTTGCTCACCGGCTCAGATGATGGACACATGAAACTCTATGATGTGTATGTAGAGTTTATTCAGAGTGATATTAGATTATTTAATGTTTCATTTATTTATAGTTCACATTCCGATATTGTTGGCACATTGTCTGGCCACGCCTCCTGGGTACTATGCGTCTCATTCTCGGATGATGGCAAACGCTTTGCAAGCTCCTCGAGTGATCGTACTGTTAAAATTTGGGATACATTGGAACGCAAAGTATTAAATACATTTACTGAGCACACAGATCAAGTCTGGGGTGTACGCTATAGTCCTGGCAGTGATAAAGTCGTCTCCGTCTCTGAAGATAAATCGATTAATATCTATAACTGCCCAGCAAATGCAACAATATGATCAACAGCAAAGGATGTAAAATAAATCATAGTTTTAATTTAACAAACAATTATTTGACTAATCGAATTTCATAGCTCTCTTATATCATTATCTATGCTTTAGTACTACTACTATTACTACTGCTACTCTCAGTGTTTCCAACATTCTGCTTGTCTTGGATAAGTTGTTGATTGGCTTGCGTCAAATATGTATCCTTATACTTCTGATCTGGTATATAGACATTAAATGTCTTGAAGTGATGTAATATGTCATCTGTAATATACAAAAAAAGAAAAAAGATTAGATTGCAATTTCCACTTCCAATTGGACTTTAGATTTTAATACTTACCAACATGCGCTTCCTTCAGCTTATAAGTATCGGCAATTTTCTTGGCTGGCCATTCCTGGGGATCCAATTGATGATCGTTTATAAATTGCATTGCCTGGCGCAATGTACAACGACCTGGCTTGGAACGTGTTGGTTCCATATATCCATACTCAAAGTCTTCGGGAGTCGTACGTTCCAGTGGCAGTGGTCGCTGTATTTTGCTGCTGACATCCTCAGTTTGACCTTGCCGTGCTACAACACGTTCAATCTGCAATATAGAAATAGCAAAAATTATTAATAATTTTGTACATTTGATCTACTGTCATTTAACCCACAAATTGATCCTTTGATGTTACATAAACATTTTTTAGTCGCGTATCTAAACTGTCATCCTTTGTATTCAATTTATCAACAAACTTTGGATCCACTAAAAATATAGTAAGTATATCAGTATATCAATTATATTTTTATCAATTTATTGATTACATTCTAGTGTCCGTTCCATGTCACGCAGATTTCCATCGTATTTGGGTGCCGGTTGAAGCTTCTCTCGTTCTAAATATCGATGTGCTCGATTTTCAGCATTGAAGCGATTGGCTTGTCGAGCCAGCATAGACATTGCTTTGCCCATGTCTTGTGTCGATTTTAATTTATAAAACAACTAATCTATTGCTCCAAGCAATTTCATTTAATGTAAACATAACCAATAAAAACATTGCTGCTAAAAACAGCTGTTTACTTAACAGTGCTGCAAAAGCCTCCAAGTTATGTTAGCTGTAATACACAAAGTGTTGTAAAATGTCAAATGTAAAAAGAGTGCAACAGCTGTTTACTTAACAGTGCAGTACAAATCGGAAGCTGTTATACGCAAAGTGTTGTAAAATGCCATTCGTAAAAAACAAAACAAACCGTTGAAACTAACACGAAAAGCCAATCTAAACTAACAATCTAAAAACTCAATATAATAAGTTATTTGTAGTGAAACTATTAATAAAAATGATTTCACTGCGATGCACGCTACATCTAAGCACTGCAAGAAGCATTCAGCATGCTACAAGACGTTACCAAAGTACTAAAGCCAAACGTGCCGAATATACTGAACGTATGACACGCTACAGCGCCGAGTTTCCAGAGAAGTTAATAACAAAGAAGCAAAAGACAGCCTCAAACTTATATGTGGCTAATGCAGAGATAGCTAATGAAATAAATCATTACGTTGATCCGCATATACGACAAAGCAAATGTGATACTGTGCTCGAGCTAAATCCTGGACCAGGTCACTTTACACGCAAGCTGCTCAATCGTGAGCAACAGTTGCGCAAGATAATTCTGATTGAACCAATGGAACACTTTATGCCGCGTCTGCAGGAAATGCATACACTATATCCAGAACGTGTTCAAGTGCGACAAGGTGACTTTGTGGGACTCTACAAACTTGCCTACATGGATAAAATTGATAATGGAACGCGTGTAAAAGATTTGCTATGCGATGTGCCACAAACTGATTATAATGCTGGTAAGGCAACTTTTAACTTCCAGCGTACATAATAAATAAATAAAATAATAATATAAAGTTATTTACAGAACCAAATATGCTTGTCGTTGGCGCCGTCGGTTCATATGCATTCTTTAAACATTTATTTAGTTCCCTCATCTTTCAGACAAGTTTATATAATTTTGGACGCTGTGAGATGATACTGGCTCTGCCACCACCAATATATATTGTATGTATTTTAAATAGAAATCAATTATTTGAAACAAATAACTAATCTTGTTATCGCTTTTGCTCTACTTTAGCATTTGACTTGCTCAAATGAGATTGGTTATCTCATCTATCGTTCCGCATCGGTTTTATTTCAAATACTTTTCGAGCATCGTTTCATCGCCAAGGTGCCGCGTGAGCATTTTTTGCCGCTACAACAAGACTTTAATCTGGTTAAAGGCAGCAAATTGGGCAAGGTTAAGTCGATTAATCCCGAATATTTATATTTAGTTAAATTTGTACCACGTCGTAATTTACATAAATTATGCCCAGTACAAGATCTACCCGCTTTATGGTTCTTCATTAAACAGAACTTTGTCAGTCGACGTAATCGGATAATACCCAATCTAGAGTGAGTTTACCTTTACTTATGGGAAATATATATTCTAATTATAATTCTTGGAAATTTACATATCTCTCTCTCTCTCTTTCTCACTCTCACTCTTCTCAGAAAATGGGTGCCTGGGTGTGGGCCGCGTCTAATAATCAATCAAAATGCATCTGAACCTGTCACGTTTTTACATGACGATGAATATGATGATAACTTGCCACAATATACAAAAAAATGCACCACCATGAGCACCGGTGATTACTTTCCGGGCATCAATATATATACACAATTTGGTGATTTATCGCCAAGTCAAGTCTTAACATTATTTACACAATTTCGTAATTGGCCGGAATATAGTGAAAGTTCATTTCTTGCCTCCATGGAGAATACATTGCTTAAACTGGAAACAGTTAATGATGAGCAAACATTAGATGAAACTGTCAATCTAGCTGAAGAGGATGATATTGGCAGCGAGCATATCGATGAACTAATTGAAGCATCTGCTGTTGAAGCAACTGAAACGAAACCCGCTAAAAGCACTAGAAAGACTAAACAGAAAGATTCATAAATTTGAAAAATTTCTGAAATTATGAAGTTCATCTTAATGATAGATTCATTTTTTTTTTTTGTATATACACAAACATTATTGTTATTTTATTGTTGCTTTAAGCTATAAAAAATAATTCTTAAAATCGTTTATACATTTGCCTGTGGCCTTCAAATCCATATTATGCTTTGGGTGTACAACGACCTTGTGAGGATAGGCGACTGCCACGCAAACATTTCTCAGCAAATTCAATATGATAATCCGGTGGTGCAACAGCTGCATTTGTTTGACTTAAATCATCGAATCGTGTCTCCAATTGCATTGATAACTGTACACAGTCAACCATTAGAGTTTGTGGATTAACACCTAAAACGAATGTATAATCCTTATTGGGACAGGGATTGGCATGATTTTGATTATTGCCAAATTGATAGCATTTATTATTGATCTGGAAATGTCCATCCTGTCCGCATGGATTTCGTACACATTCGGGTATAACCTGATCCTTATAGAGTACAAGCATTTCACCATCCTTACATGGACCTTGTCTATATGCTGGATAACAGGCATCAGTTTCTGGATAATATATGGCCGCTGAAATTTACATGCATTCGCATTTATTTGTTCATTAATTAATGAATTTATTTATTATTATTGTTTTTATTATGTCATCGCATTGAAAGCTTTTTGTTTTTTTTTTACCTGGCGCGCAATCGCAAATCCAATCATTACGTTGATCTCCTGGGTACAGCAGTTGATAGCGGGCGCAACGTGCGGGTGAATAGAGCGGCTTACGGCCCTGCAGCCAAATTTTGAGAATGAGAGAGAAAGTGCGCGTAAGATGATTTCAAGGTTTCAATATTTACACATACACATACAATATTCATGATGTATGTATGTATGTATATGTACATATATTGTAACTTGGCTTTGAAGTGTTATCAGCTAACGGGTCGTTGATATAATTATTGCTTACCTCTAAATTCATTTTTTTCTTATCAATATCGGCTTCCTCCTGGAAAGCAACTTGTGCTTTACCCATCATAAATAATATGCAAATTATTAGCAAAATAAATTGATACATTTTTTGTTTTTGATTATCAGACAGAGAGAGAGAGACAGGGAAAGAGAGACAATACAAATTTATATGCAAAACACACAAAGTTCAACTTCTTCTCAGCGATTATACGAAACTTGTATTTTACAAAAATTATATATTTGCTCTTGCTTGATGATAACCAGTCGCGACGGCGTATCTCTTCAAACTGAACTGACAAAATCATTGAGTAGTCTAGGTTAAAACGCAGCTTCAAGTTTACGATTGGCTCCACCTACACTAACATATGTATGTTTATATACAGCTAACTGTTAGTGGGAACAGTTTTTAATTATGTTAACGATAATGTTAACAACAGCAGTGTAAATGGGCAAGAAATGTTAAATTAATGTTAGGGCTGCCAGCCTGCTGTGCAGCAGTAAACAATTATTTATTTTATGTACATATTTCGTTGAGGATTTTCGCTCTTGTTCTGAAAATTTTTTGTGCCAATAACTTGTACACATTATTTTTTCAAAATCAAATAAATTATTTCAATATGCTAAGTTAATAATAAAGTCGTAGTAAGCATATCATCTGGCAACCCTGTAAAAAGCCTTCAGCTGTGTTTTTGTGTACATATTCATAATACAGAAATAATAGGAAAAGCAAGAATTTGCCATATTTGCCATACAACTTAGATAAAAATATACAATAATATAATATAAAGCTGCATAAGAAATGGATGAAGAGGAAACTGCAGGTAAAATTATATAAGCATTACAATAAATGACGCAGTGGCAGTGATATGTCTCTAGACAGTCCCGGTAGTGAAGGCAAGCTTCTCAATACATAAATATAATATATATAAATTTTATCATCAAATATTTTATTCTACAGATGATTCTGATTTAGAGGCTGTGCCACGTTGGATGATACCAGCCAGTCGTGTTCGATCGGCTGTTGATATGCTCGTTTCTCAAGCACGCACCCAAGACGGTGGCATAGCCACTTTGCTAAATCGTGAGAACTTTTTGCAACGTGTACGTAGCATGGTTTTTAGCCAGGATCGTATACGTAACATTGCAACTGATGATGCTGGCGGTGATATTAATCAACAGTATGTGCCACCTGAAATGGTAATGGTACCGCCAGTAGACGTTGATATGGATGATGATGTCAGTTTTGATACCAATTTACCAACGGAACATTCATATTTTGGTCCAAATTTAAATCGTGTCCCAGGTGTTGACTATTTAGAAGTTGGCAGCTCAAATCGTATGCATGAATATAAGCATACGATTTGAGCTGCCAACTTCTAAATAGTCAACACCTGGGACACGATTTAAATTTGGACCAAAATATGAATGTTCCGTTGGTAAATTGGTATCAAAACTGACATCATCATCCATATCAACGTCTACTGGCGGTACCATTACCATTTCAGGTGGCACATACTGTTGATTAATATCACCGCCAGCATCATCAGTTGCAATGTTACGTATACGATCCTGGCTAAAAACCATGCTACGTACACGTTGCAAAAAGTTCTCACGATTTAGCAAAGTGGCTATGCCACCGTCTTGGGTGCGTGCTTGAGAAACGAGCATATCAACAGCCGATCGAACACGACTGGCTGGTATCATCCAACGTGGCACAGCCTCTAAATCAGAATCATCTGTAGAATAAAATATTTGATGATAAAATTTATATATATTATATTTATCTATTGAGAAGCTTGCCTTCACTACCGGGACTGTCTAGAGACATATCACTGCCACTGCGTCTAGAGATGACACTTTCGTCACTTGAATGATCATTGGCTACCACTGCTGGCGCTGATACTGATGGTGCTAATGATCCAGCTGGCCGCGGATATCGCTCAATATTATCCACAGCTAGTGCTAAAGTTGCATTTGTAGCTTGATCTGTCTCATCGTGCAATTCACTTGCACGACGCATTAGAGCGGTCACATCATCCATCAGACCATTGACCTCATGAAACATAGTATCGACCTCTACGATCATGTTCTCTAATCTCAAACGATTAGTTGCCTGTGCAGTTGCAGCGGCGTTTATTGCACTTATTACTTGGGATTCATCAACGTTAGCAGTTGGCTCTTCTGCCATATGTGATTCATCTTGCCCTGCTACCTCCTCTATGGCGTTTATCACCTGTACATTATCTTCAGAGGCAGCAACTGCATTTGGATTGGTGGACGATGTCGATTCATCGATTTCTATGCATTTAAACAATAAATTTTTTTTATATATTATTAAATTATGTTTATTTATTGTAATGCTTATGTAATTTTACCTGCAGTTTCCTCTTCATCCATTTCTTATGCAGCTTTATATTATATTATTGTATATTTTTATCTAAGTTGTATGGCAAATATGGCAAATTCTTGCTTTTCCTATTATTTCTGTATTATGAATATGTACACAAAAACACAGCTGAAGGCTTTTTACAGGGTTGCCAGATGATATGCTTACTACGACTTTATTATTAACTTAGCATATTGAAATAATTTATTTGATTTTGAAAAAATAATGTGTACAAGTTATTGGCACAAAAAATTTTCAGAACAAGAGCGAAAATCCTCAACAAAATATGTACATAAAATAAATAATTGTTTACTGCTGCACAGCAGGCTGGCAGCCCTAACATAAATTCAACATTTGCTGCCCATTTACACTGCTGTTGTTAACATTATCGTTAACATAATTAAAAACTGTTCCCACTAACAGTTAGCTGTATATAAACATACATATGTTAGTGTAGGTGGAGCCAATCGTAAACTTGAAGCTGCGTTTTAACCTAGACTACTCAATGATTTTGTCAGTTCAGTTTGAAGAGATACGCCGTCGCGACTGGTTATCATCAAGCAAGAGCAAATATATAATTTTTGTAAAATACAAGTTTCGTATAATCGCTGAGAAGAAGTTGAACTTTGTGTGTTTTGCATATAAATTTGTATTGTCTCTCTTTCCCTGTCTCTCTCTCTCTGTCTGATAATCAAAAACAAAAAATGTATCAATTTATTTTGCTAATAATTTGCATATTATTTATGATGGGTAAAGCACAAGTTGCTTTCCAGGAGGAAGCCGATATTGATAAGAAAAAAATGAATTTAGAGGTAAGCAATAATTATATCAACGACCCGTTAGCTGATAACACTTCAAAGCCAAGTTACAATATATGTACATATACATACATACATTCATGAATATTGTATGTGTATGTGTAAATATTGAAACCTTGAAATCATCTTACGCGCACTTTCTCTCTCATTCTCACAATTTGGCTGCAGGGCCGTAAGCCGCTCTATTCACCCGCACGTTGCGCCCGCTATCAACTGCTGTACCCAGGAGATCAACGTAATGATTGGATTTGCGATTGCGCGCCAGGTAAAAACAAAAAGCTTTCAATGCGATGACATAATAATAACAATAATAATAAATAAATTCATTAATTAATGAACAAATAAATGCGAATGCATGTAAATTTTAGCGGCCATATATTATCCAGAAACTGATGCCTGTTATCCAGCATATAGACAAGGTCCATGTAAGGATGGTGAAATGCTTGTACTCTATAAGGATCAGGTTATACCCGAATGTGTACGAAATCCATGCGGACAGGATGGACATTTCCAGATCAATAATAAATGCTATCAATTTGGCAATAATCAAAATCATGCCAATCCCTGTCCCAATAAGGATTATACATTCGTTTTAGGTGTTAATCCACAAACTCTAATGGTTGACTGTGTACAATTATCAATGCAATTGGAGACACGATTCGATGATTTAAGTCAAACAAATGCAGCTGTTGCACCACCGGATTATCATATTGAATTTGCTGAGAAATGTTTGCGTGGCAGTCGCCTATCCTCTCAAGGTATTTGTACACCCAAAGCATAATATGGATTACAAGGCCACAGGCAAATGTATAAACGATTTTAAGAATTATTTTTTATAGCTTAAAGCAACAATAAAATAACAATAATGTTTGTGTATATACAAAAAAAAAAAATGAATCTATCATTAAGATGAACTTCATCATTTCAGAAAATTTTCAGATTTATGAATCTTTCTGTTTAGTCTTTCTAGTGCTTTTAGCGGGTTTCGTTTCAGTTGATTCAATAGCAGATGCTTCAATTAGTTCATCGATATGCTCGCTGCCAATATCATCCTCTTCAGCTAGATTGACAGTTTCATCCAATGTTTGCTCATCATTAACTGTTTCCAGTTTAAGCAATGTATTCTCCATGGATGCAAGAAATGAACTTTCACTATATTCTGGCCAATTACGAAATTGTGTAAATAATGTTAAGACTTGACTTGGCGATAAATCACCAAATTGTGTATATATATTAATGCCCGGAAAGTAATCACCGGTGCTCATGGTGGTGCATTTTTTTGTATATTGTGGCAAGTTATCATCATATTCATCGTCATGTAAAAACGTGACAGGTTCAGATGCATTTTGATTGATTATTAGACGCGGCCCACACCCAGGCACCCATTTTCTGAGAAGAGTGAGAGTGAGAAACAGAGAGAGATATGTAAATTTCCAAGAATTATAATTAGAATATATATTTCCCATAAGTTAAGGTAAACTCACTCTAGATTGGGTATTATCCGATTACGTCGACTGACAAAGTTCTGTTTAATGAAGAACCATAAAGCGGGTAGATCTTGTACTGGGCATAATTTATGTATATTACGACGTGGTACAAATTTAACTAAATATAAATATTCGGGATTAATCGACTTAACCTTGCCCAATTTGCTGCCTTTAACCAGATTAAAGTCTTGTTGTAGCGGCAAAAAATGCTCACGCGGCACCTTGGCTATAAAACGATGCTCGAAAAGTATTTGAAATAAAACCGATGCGGAACGATAGATGAGATAACCAATCTCATTTGAGCAAGTCAAATGCTAAAGTAGAGCAAAAGCGATAACAAGATTAGTTATTTGTTTTAAATAATTGATTTCTATTTAAAATACATACAATATATATTGGTGGTGGCAGAGCCAGTATCATCTCACAGCGTCCAAAATTATATAAACTTGTCTGAAAGATCAGGGAACTAAATAAATGTTTAAAGAATGCATATGAACCGACGGCGCCAACGATAAGCATATTTGGTTCTGTAAATAACTTTATATTATTATTTTATTTATTTATTATGTACGCTGGAAGTTAAAAGTTGCCTTACCAGCATTGTAATCAGTTTGTGGCACATCGCATAGCAGATCTTTTACACGCGTTCCATTATCAATTTTATCCATGTAGGCAAGTTTGTAGAGTCCCACAAAGTCACCTTGTCGCACTTGAACACGTTCTGGATATAGTGTATGCATTTCCTGCAGACGCGGCATAAAGTGTTCCATTGGTTCAATCAGAATTATCTTGCGCAACTGTTGCTCACGATTGAGCAGCTTGCGTGTAAAGTGACCTGGTCCAGGATTTAGCTCGAGCACAGTATCACATTTGCTTTGTCGTATATGCGGATCAACGTAATGATTTATTTCATTAGCTATCTCTGCATTAGCCACATATAAGTTTGAGGCTGTCTTTTGCTTCTTTGTTATTAACTTCTCTGGAAACTCGGCGCTGTAGCGTGTCATTCGTTCGGTATATTCGGCACGTTTGGCTTTAGTACTTTGGTAACGTCTTGTAGCATGCTGTATGCTTCTTGCAGTGCTTAGGTGTAGGGTGCACCGCAGTGAAATCATTTTTGTTAATAGTTTCACTACAAATAACTTATTATATTGAGTTTTTAGATTGTTAGTTTAGATTGCTTTTTCGTGTTAGTTTCAACGGTTTGTTTTGTTTTTTATGTATGAGATTTTACAACACTTTGCGTATAACAGCTTGCGATTTGCACTGCACTGTTAAGTAAACAGCTGTTGCACTCTTTTTACATTTGATATTTTACAACACTTTGTGTATTACAGTTAACATAAGTTGGAGGTTTTTGCTGCACTGTTAAGTAAACAGCTGTTTTTAGCAGCAATGTTTTTATTGGTTATGTTTACAAATGAGCATTAAATGAAATTGCTTGGAGCAATAGATTAGTTGTTTTATAAATTAAAATCGACACGAGACATGGGCAAAGCAATGTCTATGCTGGCTCGCAAAGCCAATCGCTTCAATGCTGAAAATCGGGCACATCGATATTTAGAACGAGAGAAGCTTCAACCGGCACCCAAATACGATGGAAATCTGCGTGACATGGAACGGACACTAGAATGTAATCAATAAATTGATAAAAATATAATTGATATACTGATATACTTACTATATTTTTAGTGGATCCAAAGTTTGTTGATAAATTGAATACAAAGGATGACAGTTTAGATACGCGACTAAAAAATGTTTATGTAACATCAAAGGATCAATTTGTGGGTTAAATAACAGTAAACCAAATGTACAAAATTATTAATAATTTTTGCTATTTCTATATTGCAGATTGAACGTGTTGTAGCACGGCAAGGTCAAACTGAGGATGTCAGCAGCAAAATACAGCGACCACTGCCACTGGAACGTACGACTCCCGAAGACTTTGAGTATGGATATATGGAACCAACACGTTCCAAGCCAGGTCGTTGTACATTGCGCCAGGCAATGCAATTTATAAACGATCATCAATTAGATCCACAGGAATGGCCAGCCAAGAAAATTGCCGATACTTATAAGCTGAAGGAAGCGCATGTTGGTAAGTATTCAAAACTAAAGTCCAATTGGAAGTGGAAACTGCAATCTAAACTTTTTTTTTCTTTTTTTTTTGTATATTACAGATGACATATTACATCACTTCAAGACATTTAATGTCTATATACCAGATCAGAAGTATAAGGATACATATTTGACGCAAGCCAATCAACAACTTATCCAAGACAAGCAGAATGTTGGAAACACTGAGAGTAGCAGTAGTAATAGTAGTAGTACTAAAGCATAGATAATGATATAGAGAGCTATGAAATTCGATTAGTCAAATAATTGTTTGTTAAATTAAAACTATGATTTATTTTACATCCTTTGCTGTTGATCATATTGTTGCATTTGCTGGGCAGTTATAGATATTAATCGATTTATCTTCAGAGACGGAGACGACTTTATCACTGCCAGGACTATAGCGTACACCCCAGACTTGATCTGTGTGCTCAGTAAATGTATTTAATACTTTGCGTTCCAATGTATCCCAAATTTTAACAGTACGATCACTCGAGGAGCTAGCAAAGCGTTTGCCATCATCCGAGAAGGAGACGCATAGTACCCAGGAGGCGTGGCCAGACAATGTGCCAACAATATCGGAATGTGAACTAGAAATAAATGAAACATTAAATAATCTAATATCACTCTGAATAAACTCTACATACACATCATAGAGTTTCATGTGTCCATCATCTGAGCCGGTGAGCAACAGTTGTGAATTTGGTGAAAAGCAAAGACTACGCACTGGCATAGCATGACCTTCAAGTGTTTGTGCTACTTTACCAGCAGCCACATCGAAGATGGTAATGATGCCATCAATTGCGCCATTGGCAATGTATTTGCCATCAGGACTCTGGAAAATCAGACAAGTTTCATCAAGAGATCTTGGCGTATTTAACCGCTGAACTTACACAGGCAATACTTAATGTATATTTGCCATTTTGAGCGTCCAGAACTTGTTCCTCTTTGCCAGTTTCCACACTGTACATGGAGATTTTACCATCATTGAGACCAGAAATAACATGCTTGTTACATGGCGAGAAACCAACGGTCCACAGATCGACTGGGCCAAAGGTTAACATATGTTTTTTCTCGCCAGTCTGGGCGTTCCACAGGAACATGCTCGCATCTAACGAGCTGCTGGCAATTGCTATATAATAAGATATATAGAATATAGAGTGCCATATAACTTAATTTTCCACTTACTTTGGCCATCAGAGCTGACGGCAACGGAAACAACGCCAAGTGCGTGACCCTTTAGCTGGTGACGCAACTTTAGGGTATTATCCTCGCGCACATCCCATACTTTGACAAGATCATCTAGACCTCCAGTCACAATAAAATCGTTATGTTTTGCCTCTTTTTTATCAAAATCAAACGGATTCTCATCTTGCGGCTCGTTGTTTACACCGGCACTTGCCGATTTTGGCTCGCGTCCCCAGGCGCATGCCCAGAGTGCATTCTCGTGTGCGTTCTCTTCTTTATGCAGTAATGAGAACTGCAAATATGTGTCAAATTAACATAAAATTTATATTTTTCTTTAAATTTGTTATTTTTTTATTAATAGTTACCATTTTACAGCCTGATCAAACAAATTGTTGGCAAAAATTATCCGCTATTGTTTCAGCTTGTCGCTTATATGAACTAGTTCAAACGTCTCTCGGCAAAACCATATGTTTATGATTAACATTTTGCAGTCTGTTAACAACATTTAAATTCAAATAATTTTTTAGGAGTATACAAATGCAAATTTAAATAGTTTATTTTATAATAGTATTCGTACTTTAAATAACTACGATTTCTCACAATAACAATATATTTTAGTGAGATGCAACTCTTTTCAACAAAATTTTTTTTTAGTTTCTGAATACAAGCATAAAGAATTCAATTTGAAAAAAGGTTAACGGCTAACAGACAATAACAAATAGTGGCGCAATTTTGTCATCACAGTCATGTACTACACTAATGGTATTTTCTGGCAATGTTTTTTATTCTCTGTTAATGTTTCATTGAAGTGGAATTCTTCACAAATTAAGATTAGCTTTTCGGACCCCATTGTCTAATAGATTGATTGATTTTCTTACAATAAGGAAATCTTGGACCACGGAGTTTGAAAAATGTATCTATTCTGTTAAATCAAATTGGTATTTTTGTTCAAATGTTGATATATTTTTGTGCTACCTACGGCTGGTCACACTACACAAACACTACACAAAACAGACTACAGAAACTACACAAACTGAAACGAGTGTAAGTGACGCAAAGCGCACGGTGATTTATGTGAAGAAATTGAAATAAAATGCACATACACAGTTATATAATTAAATGTAAATTCTAAAAGTGCAGACAACAATTCGGTACTGTAGTCTCTCATTCGCCATACACATTCATACGCTTATTATTTAGATGTGTGAAAATACGCTGAAACAAAATACCGTACGTCGCGAGTCGCGACAGCCGCCTGGCTGCTGACCAATAACGGAACAACATCGAAAACATCGAAACAAAAACCGAAAACGACCAACGCGTGCTACTGCCGCCCGCAAAGCAGAATTTGTCGCCGCCGTGAATCGAGCGCCATCGCATCGTGCTCCGTTGCCGTTCCCTGCATATAGAATATAAATATTTTACTTTTCATCCGCGTGTCTGGAATACAAAATACAGCATATGAAAATAAATAAATACATGTATTTTAACAATGGGCTCTGCTAGTATTTGTGTGTGAATTGCCGTGGGTGCGAGAATGTTTCTGTGCAGCACATTTTTATCTTTTCATATCTTTCGTCAAAAGGCGCAAATTAGATGATTCATATTTAATACACTCTGCTGTCGCTCAGCTGTCGATGGCGATGCCAGCGTATCTGCATGCGCATCCTGCTCTCATATACGCACGCACGCACATGGACACGCACTCATACAGTTGCAAGCTTACAAGTTCGCCTATACGTGTTAAATTAACCAAAAAAAAAAAAGGAAGAGAAAAGAAATATCTCTGTTGCCCCCGTCGAATCACTATCCCCTTATGCCGGCTATTCACCTTCTCATCTGTCTCATCAGCCGGCAGTGAGCGTGAGCAGAGGAGGAAGAAACAACGGCAACAACAAAAACACAAAACTTCGCCGCCCCAAAAGCAAAAGCGCCCGCTTTCCATTTTCATTTCCATATGTGTGTGTGTGTGTGTGTGTGCATATGTGTTTCGCTCCCGTCCCGGTGTCTGGCTGTTGCCTGTCACTTCTGTCTGCTCTCCGTTCACCGCTCTCTGCATGCTGTCCTCTCTCTCTCTCTCTCTTTATATATCTTTCTCCGTTCACCAGACTTGGCCGTCTGTGGCTGCTGACTATGTTTGTTTTATTGATTTCCATTCGCAAAACTTCTTTTCATTCCCTTTTCAACTATTCTTGTCGTCGCATGTGTCGCCGCGCGGTGTAAACAAAAAATTGATACCGGTTTTCTCATCTTAATTTTTCTGTGTGCAAATATTTCTTCCGTTTCTATTTATATATCTTGCCATTATTAAAATATTTCTTTCTTTCGTCTGATGTTTTAAATTCTTGTTTTTTTTTTTTCTATCAAAACGCCAGCAATTTTAATAATTCAACAGATTTTATATTCCAAATCAAGTTAAAGGTAAGTTAAAAACATTTATATTTGAATGTTTAACTATAAATAGCAACTAATTAACTTATTAAAACAAAAACTAATTTTTCTACTCATAAATTATGCTGTTACTTAATATCTTGTTTTTATGCTTCGTGAAAGAATTATTAGTAAAATGAATTTTCTATAAGATTTTGTAAATTGAAAAAATGAAATTAGATATGAAAATGAGAAGCGCATAAATTTTTTTAATATGCATTTAACTTCAACTTTAAAAAGTCCACTTAACTTAATTACAAGAAAAAATTAAAAAAAAAAAAAACAATAACAAAAACAAAACTGAAACCAAGACCATGACATAATCATTGCACGATATTGGATAGATAAATAGCGAAAAGTTAATCACTTTGGCATGTTGGAAATTATTGGGCTAATAAGCCGCAGCAACTATTCTTTGCTTTATGTGTATGAGAACTGTATATAATCATTGTATATAATATATATTTAGTATATTTCGTGCTTTTAATTTTACCTTTAAAAATTTCATTTTATTTTGACGCTCTCATAGCCTTCAAATGGCCCACAACATATGTATGTTTGTTTCAATGTATGTATGTGAGTGTGAGTGAATATTACATATGTATTTGCTACCTTATTGGACATGAATGTTTTCACTGAAGAGGTGCATAACAACAACAACAACAACAATAATAATAATAATAAGAACAACAATAACAACAACGCGAACATAACGAGAAACAACAAGAGCAGAAAAACTAGAACATAAACATAAACATAAAATGTCATTCATGGGCGCCATTAGCGTAAAAGACCTGAAAAACGCGACAAATGTAAATGCAGGGGGGAAAAATGTAAAAGAAAATGTAACTCAAGGAGGAGAACAAAGAAACGACAAGGAAAAACACTGTGTCGATAAGCAAACTGCAGTCAAATGTGCAAGCAACAAAACAATTGCAATATATTTTATATATATACAACAACAACATATATGTATATATATATATATATATATATATATACATCATGAGAAAATCCAGCACAACGCAGCACAAGTCAAAAGAAGTGTAAAGAGAATTGAGTTTTGGCAAAAGCTCAAAGATAAATGACAAATGTATGGCATGAAGAGTGAAAATAAAACTAGAACAATACAAAGGAATAATAGATACAATGCGTCGTATATAGGCTAGAAAAAAATAAAATGACATCATTGCAAGTAGCGATTAATTTGATAAAAGTAAATAAATTAAAAAGTCAAATTATTATTACAATACTAATATTTATCTATATGAGAGATAGTGTCAGATACAAATTTAAATATAAATACAGATTTTGATATAGCGATGTTACAATCAATATATATATATATATATATGTATATGTAAGCCTAATGCATGACACAAACACACTTAAGCTACTTGAGAATTATAAACTTACTGTAAATGGAAATGATAAATCAAGCACTGAGACGTATACTATCCTGTGATCTGTCGATTAACAATAGCTACGAGATGATCAACATGCAGACATCAATAGATCTAGTATATATACAGATATATATATATTTATATAGTATACATATATAATTTATAGTTAATTGCCCAGACGATGCATCCATCGGTTGATGAACTTGTGCAGTAAAAGCCCATTATAACCAACAGCAACAACACTGGCAACAAAGAAGAAGAAGAAGACGAAAAAGATGATGATGATGATGATGATGAAGAGAGTGCCAAGTGAATGACAAGAAGACAAGCAACTGCATTATGCATGCTGCTGCTGTTTCTGTTGCTGTTGATGTTGATGTTGTTGCTGTTGCCGTTTGCTTGAAGCTCTTGTATATGTATAGCTCAGGACAACTCATCACGTCTGATAACAATAACTAAGTGCGAGAGTACTTCATACCATATACAGTACATACTCGTACAGTGCCATATAGTACTACTAAACATCGCATCGCATCGCATCTCACGCTTCGTTTTATTTGCATTTAAACGACGCGATGCCGTGTCCATTGCTTGAACTCTGCCGACGCTGGAGCATTAGTTTGTCGACATTGTAGTTGATTTTGGTATTGCTGCTGCTGCTGCTGCTGCTGCTGACAGACAACACACAGCAGAGAGACAAGTAGCTTTCTTAGCACTTGGTATTTGCCACTTGCCACTCAAGGCAATGGCAAAGGCAACGGCAAAGGCAATGGCAATGGTAAAGGCGAGGACACAATAGCTCAACGCGATATTTAAGTTTATTTTGTTGATTTTTATTTTATGTTTATTTATTTATTTATTTTTTGGGCATTTTCAATGTCGAAAGACTTTTGGCAGTTGATAAGATAATTGAATGCTTTCTCGCATTGCGCATTACTCAAACTCTAAATGAAGTTCACACAAATATTGATAAATGTAATTAACAATATTCATAAATAGAACAAACTCATTTCTTAGGTCAATTAAGGGATTACAAAACATTTTTGTTCTAATTTTTTTAATGTGATTTTAACTGACATATATATATATATATATATATATATATATATATGTATGTATATGTAAATTCAAGCAAAACTATTTAATTATATTTTTGTCTGATGTCCTTTGGCTCTTAAACTTGAAGAAGCACTTGACAACAATTTGAGTGGCTTCATATTGTTTTAGAAGTTCATTTGAACAAGTGAAATTTGATCAGTACTTCCCTTCGAAATGAAGAAGTAGAAGTAGAAGAAGCAAAACAAAAAGTTTGCGCATGTTTGTAATTAATATCATAAAATTCTAATACAATAAAAAGTCAAAACAAATTGGATAAACTCGGAACGATGAACTTATCAAGACATCGGTCTGTCTCAATTGCCAATGACTTGTTTGAAGTCTTTTTCTTTCATTGACTAATAAATATAAATACACACACACATACACAAACACTAACAAACACACAAAATTTATATGTGTTATTTTCTTTGATATGAAAAGAAACCGCAAAAATTGCTTATCGCTTCGTTGTGCTGCTCATTACAAAGAGTTCAAATTTTGAAGGCCTTTGGATGCCAAAATAAAATTCGATTTCTTTTCCATTGCCTTTCACGTGACGATCTTTGTGTATATATGTGTGTGTGTGTGAATGTATGTTTGTATTTATTTGTGTGCCTTTTCATTCATTATTAATCACATTTTTATCGCCATAACATTGGACAAGTGAAGGCGTCAATTGGCCAACGCGACGTCTATGATCAGCCAACACTTTCACACAATACTTTTTTTTTTTCTTTCTTCTTTCTTTATCAAAGAGCTTACATCAGCGAAATGGCCATTTTCCATGTCATATTTCTGTTAGTTAAAGTCTATGGACGGACAAGCAGCCTGTCAGTCAATTGTACACACCTTGACCAAAGAAAGAGAATGAGAGATAGAGAAAGAGAGAAAGGCTAATGTAACGAAGGGGGAGGGGCATGTGCAGCATTATTAATTAAAATCCAAGTCCCCAGCTGACAGTAATGACCATGACCTGTAGCTTGGTTTTTCATTGTGTTTTTGCTGTGTGTGTGTGTGAAATTTTCACATTTTGTTATTTTCATGTTTT
>JBAMBR010003513.1:0-21200 GCA_037044475.1 Zaprionus obscuricornis | reverse complement strand
TTTATACAATTATTTGATTTGATAGATTTTTGTAAATTATAAACAAAGCTTTTTAGTTAAACTATCGAAATGCTAGAGATGTTACTTGAAAAGTGATAATCAATGTACATTATATATGCCTATCGATACTTGTTAAACGATGCATCGTATGCTGCAGAAAATTGAGATTGAGAATTGAAATAGTAGAATTACAACTTTAACTATGCAATGTCATAGAAATCCTCTGATTAATCGATAAGTAAACAAGAAATATTCATAGTTCGATCGTATGTTATGGAAAATATGTTAGCAACTCTGCGATTAATCGATAAGTAAATGTAAATCATAAATTATGAAAAATCATAAAAGAAATCTATAATTAATCGATAAATAAATAAGAAATATTTATGATTTATCGTATGCTGTGGAAAATGCTATATTAACTCTTCGATTAATCGATAAGTAAATATGATAAAGTAACTATTAATCGTAAATCAACTTAGCGTTTAATCGATATTCCTTGAAATGAAACTCGACTGAACAGATGCTAAGCTAAAAGCTAAAACATTCAGCACATAATTTTGTTTATTTATATATTTAGCTTTTATTGCTATAGAGAATAGCTATTAAATTAGCTAGTAAACAGCTAATTCATGGAACATAACAGAGACAGAGGCTAAGGCTAAGGCTAAGGCTAAGGCTAAGGCAAAGGCAAAGGCTCATTGCAATTAGAGAAGCCTTTAGCAAGAAGATCTGCAGATACTTACGAACGAATGAGTATGTTCCATTTGGATAAACAAATGTACGGCTGTAAAAACGACATCTGCTATCTCACTAACTATTCCTCTCTCTCTCTCTGTCTCTCTTACACTTACACTGTTAGTCTTTTGCTGAGTATGAAACAAGTTCCAGATTGCATTGCTCTTGCTAAAGGCTAAAGGAATCGCAAGTCTTAAAGGCAATAAAAGTTTCTGGGCAATAAATCTGCAAGTTTCTGGACCGCGACCAAAGCGAAAAAGGACTGACTGAAGTGTGTGTGTGTGTGTGTGTGTGTGTGAGAGAGAGAAAGTAGAACATCTGCACAATAAAATTGAAAAAAGAGTTGAGCAAGTTGAAACAGGTGGCCTCAACTAGTACTACGAAGGTTTTTATATGTTGCTGCTGCTGCTGCTGCTGTTGCTGCTGCTGCTGCTGTTGCTGGTTCAAGCGCAACACTTGGCTTCGGCTTCCATTTCTACTTCTACTTCCATTAGCTTTAACTTCTGCTACAACTTCCAAACGCCTTTCCCATATTCAACATCTTCTGCTCACTGTCTGTCTGTCTGTCTGTCTGTCTGTCTGTCTGGCTATCAACGCTGGCGTTTTGAATATTTGCGTTGATAAAAATTAATGCATTCACTGGCCTCAAACTGCTGCTCTATCTTCTCTCTCTCTTTCTCTCTCTGTCTCTCTCACACTACAGTTTGTGCTCTGACGAAAGTGTTGACGCATACAAATTGTGCATTAGCGAAAAACTCGCAGCTTTTTGGGGCATTTAGTTGCAAATGCGTCACAAAAAGCTGCCAGCTGCCCCGCTGTCCCGTTGTCCCATTGTCTGGCTGTCTGTCGTCGCACAGGGTGCCGCATAGTGACGCCTACGTTATTCGCATAGCAGCCCAGTGGCAAAAATCTGCAAGCATCCGCTGTGGCATTTGCATAAATGCAATTTAAAATCTGAATTATTCATGAGCGACCCGCCATTTGGCCATTTGTCTGAATGACCACTTGTGGCATTCGTCTACTCACTCACTCTCTCTATCTCTCTCTCTCTCTCTCTCTGAATCTATCTCGTGCTCTCGGCACCTACATGCATTGGCCATAACATTTGAAAATTTATCCAATGAACTTTTCTTGCTCAACGCTCAGCTGACCGCTCGTTGGTTTCAGTTTATATACCCTGTAATTTATATGCATAGGCATACTATACTATATAATGCTATCTTTCATAGCTCTCTCTCTCTCTCTCTCTCTCTCTCTTTATTTGCGCTCTATCAATAGTAAATATCATATATTAACTTTTTGCAGAGTAACTGTAAGTCGTTGCATTTGTTAAATATTTTTATTTATTTTTATTTTTATTTTTATTTTATTTTTTTTTTTTTTTTATTATACTGCATGTGCATGTGACAACTTAATGGTTTCCGTTATTTGAAAGCAAAAGCATCGAAAATTTGCTGATGTCAAATTGTCGATAAGGATTAACTCTTCGTTTCGTTTTTGTATACATTTTATATTAGCAGCTGCACATTTTGATTTGACTCTGATTCTGACTCTGACTCTGACTACGACTAACAACTAACGACTAACGACTATGGCTATGACATTTCCTTCGAACGACTCCCCCTGACCTATGCTCTATATGTTTATTTTGATGATTTGGCTTTTGGATTTGGAAATTACCACAGTATAAAAAAAAAGCAAAAAAAAATAAAAAAAAAATGCAATGTATGTTCAATTTATTGAGCAAACAATTTCGTAATGGGCTGATAAAGTATTTGTATACTCTGTATTGCTTGAGTTTGGGTATATTAGTTCTATGCAAACTTATGAAATTATAAAAAATTAAATTTTAAATATACGAGGGGTATTTAAAAAGTAAGTTTCCCTGTGTTGGGGGAAAAATAAAAAACAAGTTTTAGGCAGTAAAAAAAAATTTATTTTATTCCTTGACTCAAACTATTTTTCTACATAGTCGCCTTGAAAGCTTAAGTAAACCTTCCTTAAAAAATTCCGTGCCCTGTTTTTTTATCCACGATTTGACGACTTGAGAAAGAAGGTAATGATCTTTACGCACGCATTGTGACAGGAGATGAAACCTGGGTTCACCATACACAGGGAAACTTACTTTTTGAATACCCCTCGTAATTAAAATTTGATTAAAAAATTATAAATTTAAGTGCGCCAAAACAAATTTATATATATAAAATAAAAATTTTATTTAATTAAAAAAAAAATTAATATATTTTATTATATAATTTAAAAGAAATTTAATTACAAACTGTCAACTGTCTGTTTTTATGCCAATTTTTATTTCAATTTTTTAATTTGAAATTAAAATTTTATTTTTATTATAATTGAAATTACATTCATTTTTCATTAGTATAAGAAAACTCTGACGTATGTTTCACTTTTGCAGATATGGAAATATATGAAGCATATCAAGTGTTTCAACAAATTGTTTCTATGGCAATTTATTGTGTATATAGTAGCATGATTTTGATCAAATTTGTATAGTTTATAGTGCATATAATAAGCTGCAGATTTGCTAAGTTTAGTTGCATATGAAATTTAGTTTTTATTGATTATAAATTGAAAATTATTATAAATGTCTTTGGCAATTATCACTTATACTCTCTCTCTCTCTCTCTCGCTCTCATTGTCTCTCTCGCAGGCTGCTTTGTCTTTATCATTTTCATATAGCAACTCAAAACGAGACTTGTCCATATGTTGCCTGACATTGAAATATTACAAACACACACACACACACACACACACACATGCATACATATATATCGATTTTTGTACATGTGTGTGTGTGTGTGTGTGTGTATAAAGTCAAATGTCTGTGAATGTTTTTGTCACAAATGACTTTGCCGTTTTAATTGATTGCTGGCAATAAACCGAACGGGCGCCCATTGTACATACATATGTGTGTGTGTGTGTGTGTGTGTGAATGTGTATGTGTATATATCTAGCAACACCCACAGCTGTCGCAGCAGCAAGTTAAAATGGTAACGTTTTAACAACGCAACGCGTTCAGGGTTGAAATCAGAGATGCTTTTTTTTTTCGTTTTTTTTTTTTGCAGCTTTACGCGTTTTGTAGAAAATTTTCTTGTTTTATTCTTAGAAATTTTTGCGACAATTTTCAACTTTTATTTGCACAATATGAGTGCAAAAAATAAAGAGTGTGAGCCAGTAGAAAAGGAAGTTGAATTTTTACACACACACACACATAGACACACACATACATAAAGACAGCAAAGAAAACTCTGTAGAAAGCTTTCACCCAACCTTCAACGACTTTTCCTTCTCATTGTGACGCATAAAATTCCCCAATTACATTTATGATTTCTTGCTCTTGTTGTTGTTGTTGTTGTTGTTGCTGTTGTTTCGCTATGATTTGCCTGTTATGTTATTGTGATTGTTCCACCATTGCGTCTCTCTCTCTCTCTCTCTCTCTATGCTCCCTGTACTCTGTATATATATGTATATATTTTTATTTTATTTTTATGCCACTTTTATTGCATTATTTACAGAGTGTGCAGAGTATGTTCTCTTCATATACTTTACTTTTTTTTTTGGAGGTATACTACATTTTTCATGCACTTTGTTATGTCGATAATAATTCTATAACATATTCAATCTTTTAGCGTATACAATTTTTCTTTAAATAATAATTACTTAAAATTATCTGTATAAATTTAATCAATGGCTTAGAATATATATTAATTGATAAGTTATGATATTTAAGTGATTTTTTTTTTTTTTATCTACATGTCATAAGATAAGATACATATTATAATAAAATTTCTTAGAAATTTATTTTTTGCGATCTATTTAGTTTTTTGTTGAACAGAATAAGTGACAGTGCGTCGAAAATGTTAGTTAAAATAAATTGCATTTTATTTATAATAAATATATTTCTTAATGAGATAAATTCAAGTGCAATACTTGAATTGAATGAAACAAAAGCATTTGTAGAGATTAAATCAGAGTTGCAGAATATCAGGTGAATATATTAATATAATATCAATATATATATATATATATATATATATATATATATTCAATATTATTCTAACAACAGATTGGAACAGGATCGTCAGGGAAAATTATTGAACAACAATAATCAAAGACTTGAGTTCCGATCATATGTACGTAACTGTGCAGAAGTAACGGCAACTACTAAGAAATCTGGCATATATGAAATACTTATTCCTAGCTTTAATTCAAAACCCTTTGAAGTTGCTTGCGATGCAGAGACATATGGTGGCGGTTGGACAATCATTTTGCAACGCATGGACGGAAGTGTTGATTTTTATCGCAATTGGAATGTGTATAAGAAAGGTTTTGGTGATCTCGATGGAGAATTCTTTTTAGGCTTAGATAAGATTCATGCACTCACTGCGGAAAGAAGTCAAGAATTGTTAGTAATTGTTGAAGATTTTGAGGGTGATATTCGATATGGAACATATGAGAAATTTGCCATTGGTGATGAAAATGAATTATATGCATTACATACACTAGGTAAATTTAATGGAACCGCTGGTGATTCATTAATTGGTCATCATACCATGAAATTTACAACTATGGACAAACATAATGATAAAAATACAGAGAACTGTGCATTGCGTTATCAGGGTGGCTGGTGGTACAACAAATGTCATTCAAGGTCGAGCAAAAAAGCAAAATGAAGATAAAAAATTTTCTAATAATTGATTTCTTTTTCTTTATAGTCATTTGACGGGAAAATATAAGAATAATAATCATGGCATGGGCATCAATTGGTATACGTTCCGTGGTCATCTATATGCTTTAAAACGCGCCTTAATGATGATCAGACCAAGAAAATAAACGAAAATAAAAAAAAAAAATAATAATTTTTTATTAAAAATTTTTAATAAATTTTGAAAGAACATTTAAAGTTCGGCTATGTGCGCCTGACAATATACATTTCTGTTTTCTTTTTTCATTTTATTTTTTTTTTTTTTTAGTTATTGCATGTGTTTATATTGCGACTTTGGAATGGAAATGGAGCCATTTTCGTATATTGCTCGGAACGTGACTGAAACGCAATTTCCTGGGCTTAGTTTAATTTGCCTATGCTAAGTCTTTTCAGCGACACTGGGACTGCACTGCACTGACTGTACCAACAGCTGCGGGCAATAAAATATGATATAGATTCAAAAAAAAAATATATATATATATATATATATATATATATATATCTGTATATCTATATATATCGTTCTATAGGCAAACAATATTTGAGTTTTGGTATTTGATTTTTAGCGAATTCAGGCAACTTGAGGCGCATTTGATGATGAAGAGCATAAAGAAACATGTCAAAGCATTTTGTATGTCTATTTTACCATTGGCTGCTATGCACTGTGTGTTAATCCCTTTAATGGACTATTAAACGTTTTTTACGGCCAACACAGGCCTTGCATCTGTTAGATGGTAGATGGTAGCTGTTAGCTGTTAGCTGCTATCTGTTATCTGACATCAGCAAATCTTTCGAGTTTATGATAATCTCATCATTTGATGTTGCAGCACGTTTCGCAAAGCACATTTTATGCGCTCTCTGCCATATTTGCATTGTATGAATGTATGAGAGTGAAAGAGTGAGAAAGTGTGTGTGTGTAAAAGAGAGAGAGAGAGAGAAAGAGAAAGAGAAAGAGAAAGATGTCAGTTCACAGTTTGATTTCAAACTGTGCTTGGCATTTGGAAAATTTGTCAACTGACGCTTGTAATGAATTGATTGTCACAGCGGGTGAGGCAACATATTCTCAGCCAAAGTAATTTCTTCTTTTCAAATTGATATACTCAATGTATGTATGTATGTATACATATATATATATATATATATATGTGTGTGTGTGTGTTTGTGTTGCTTTGATTGACATGTGAATAGAAAAAGCCGCAGCCACTTTCAGTTAGCCGGCCAATTAGTAGCGCTTTTTGCCTTTTGTGTCAGCCTAACAAAGACCAAGCACAAAAGCCAAAAGCAACGTAAACCTTCCTGACACTCTCTACTGTCTACTTTCAGTCCCTATGGGCTACAGTGAGACGTGTATCTGAACGTTGAGCGTGTCAGTCACGCAGTTTTTTAGACGGGCATCGTTAATGCCAAACGACCACAGCACATAGCATAGCAGAGCTCACAGCACAGACAAGAGTTCGGACACATTTTGACTTTTAGACACAAGTTTGCTTCCCTAACTACAATTTCAGTTTTAGCACTAGCTCTGTGCTTTTGGCTTCTACATTTCATTTCATTTCTTACTTTGAGCAAAATTCTTTTTCGTCTCGTTTTTGGGGCGTGGCATGCGGTGTGACTTTGTTGCGTGATTACCTTAATTGATGGGCATTTCCGTTGAACAAATGAAGCCACTCAATTAACACCTTTCACTTGAATAAAACTCGCACGTTCTCTACAGTAGCAACTATACACGCATACACACACGCATACGCAGACAATTGCAATATCAAACATATAAAAAAAAAAAATAATAAATAAAAAATAACAATAGTAAAAAGCTTGAAACAAAGACGACATAGCTTTTTTTTCAAATATTTGCAGTGGAAAATTATTTAAAAAACAAAAAAAAAAATAAATTAATTTTAATTACAAAAATATTATTTATAAAATTAACAAAATTTATTTCAACATTTACCTGAATGATTCTTTGACAAGACTTTCTTTAGCACAAGCACAATGTGAATATATATGAAAATAAAAAAAAAAATTATAAGTAAAATTTGGCATACCGAAGTTTTTATACTCTTCCAAGTCTAAGCTATAAATTTTTGCTAGACAAAAAAAACATTGCTCAGCGATTGTTCCAATGGCTGCAAACTAAAGGAAAGAGAAACAAAGGTATGTCGACTCTTCTATTGTTGCTACTCAAGAATATATACAAGAATATATATATATATATATATATATATAGTTCAATTGATAAGCAAATTCTCTTTCACATGCGTAAGTCAGCTCGTTGGAACAAGCATTTACACTGATAAGAATTTCCAGAAATAATGAACTTTAATGTAGCTCAACATACATATGTATGTATATGTACAAACACTTCAAGTTTTATTTTGCAAGTTAAAGATTTAATTCAATTTCAAGTGAATAATGAATAACAATTTATGAATGCAACGATTTCTAAACGATTTACCATTTATGAATGCTACAACAATTAACAGATTATTCATTGATCCTAGAGATTGATCATTGATCATAACGTATCCCAAGAATCGGGCAACTGAAGCGTTTGCTTAAATCTTTCTCGGTCTTATCATCATCACAGCTCGTTTCAGGGAATATTCGACGCCCCGGAAACTATTCCATTTAACACCCTTGCCTTTAGTATTGTCCTTATATTTACCCGTCAATTGGCTGCAATATAGAAAATTAAATATATTTTAAATAATATTACGGAACAATATAATTTTATAAATACCTGTCATGACAATTCCTGTACCACCAGGCGCCAGTGTAAGATATGGCACAATTTTTCCCTGTTGATTGATCGTTTTGTCGATCTAAAGTAGTGAATTTCATATCCTTATGATAATTCAAAGCATCACCAGCAGATCCACTAGCTTGTCCTAATGTATGCAATTTATATGCTTCCTCTTCGTTTCCTATGCCAAACTCATCATACATTTCATATATTGAATTGCCTTCGAAATCCTCTAATTCAACAAGTAATTCCTGAGGCTGATCTTCAGTAAGTGCATGTATCTTATCCAGCCCCAGAAAGAACTCACCATCAAGATTCCCGAAGCCATTTTTATATTCTGTCCAATTGCGATAGAAGTCTACACTTCCATCCAATCTTCTTAAAATGACGGTCCAATTACCGTCCCGAGTCTTTGCATCGCAGGATACCTTAAATGGATGCTGACTGTAACTAGGGATGAGTATTTCGCAGACTCCGCTGCACTGGGATGCTGAATCAGCACAACTCCGCCCATAAGACTTCATCATTTTTAAGGAATCTTGTTGGACAACGATTAAATTCAGCAATTTTTCCAGTTTTTCTTGTCCCGATCTTCAGCTGCATTATCTCAGATTTGATTTGATCTTGTTGCGCTTTCATTTGATCTTGTTGCCTTCGATTTGATCTTGTTGCGATTTGATCTTGTTGCGCTTTGATTTGATCTTGTTGCGATTTCATTTGATCTTGTTGCGCTTTCATTTGATCTTGTTGCGATTTGATTTGATCTTGTTGCGATTTCATTTGATCTAGATCAGATTTGCTGCGTTGTTGATCGGCTGCAATGAATGATCTACCAAGAGCTGAATTTAATATAAATCAAACTTCAATTTGTCGATCACTTACTTTAATTCGACCAATTCGGATTTAACAGATAAATAAGCTTTAGTTTCATTTAGTTCGATTATTTCGAATGATTCCGAGAATGAATCAAAGAAACTGATTACAAATATTAACAAAATGAATTTCAACATTTTCGCGATCGTTTTTCGACAAAACTTAACAATGAACTGAATCGATTCTAATTGTCGCCCAATTTTTTATAGCAAATGCTAGAAGTACATACAGCAATGGACACATAAATAGCACAACTTAAAATAATATATTTGATGATGATATTTTACATCGCATTTTCAAACTTGAGATGTCAAACAGTTTCTTAACTCTTTCAGATGTTGCACTATCAAAAACTTTGGTTTTAATCTTGATCTTTATCTTCATCCCTTGGAAAAATTATAATTTTGCTGGGTATATTATTATTCGTATATGTGTATAAAGAAATTCATATAATATAAATACTTGATAACAGTCGAATCTAAGCAGAGAGCATGTATGCGAGCGAGCGCGTAGCTTGTGGTATAATTTTTCACATACACATATGCATATGCATACACATACATATATGTAAATGTATCACTGTGTGCAAACTTACTGCAAGTAAAAAGCGCAAACTTATGGATCAGGGAAGGAGAGGGAGGGAGAATGCTGATCAGAAAACGAAATAGGACAGCAAGTGTGACCAAGACGAGTGCGAAGCACATAAGAACAGTTATATTTTATTCAAGGGTGCTGGGTATTTTACTGTCGCGTGCACCCGACTGTAGCCTTTCCTACTTGTTTTTTTTTTTTTTTTTTTTTGGCTTTAAATTAATATATAATATATTAATTAATTAATTAATTTTAATATATAAGAAATACAATTTTTTTTTTTTGATTAATTTTTGCTAGTTTATTTTATGTGAAGTTTAAGCTTAACATAAAGTAAAGCTCAGGTTTTTTTTTTTTTTTGTAGTGTTGAGACGCTATCTTTGTTTCTTGCTGCCTGTAAAGCAAAGTGAACAACAGTTTCAACAATTATATAAAGTTATCTTGCTCTCTCTCTCTCTCACTCTCTCTCTCTCTCTTTCATGTATAGAGTTGCTGTCTCGCTCTGTCTTTTGTCGTAAACTTAAGCGCACTTTGGCAAATTGGTTAATAACAAAGAACAAAAGAAAAAACTGAAATACCTTTTAACGAGAAACCAAAACATGAAACAAAACTTTTTCACTTTTTTACACACACACACACACACACACACATATATATATATACATAGACAAAGTGTTTTTCATTTTGTGGCAAGTTGCAGCAAGCGATGAACGCGCCGTTTCGCCTTTTTCCTGATGTTAACAAAATTATAAAACTTGCCCCAAACAGTTTACAACCTACGCCAACCCTCTTGCCACTGTCGCTCAATGCCGTCTTCATGCTATTTCTTGGCCCACAAGCACCTTTAGCGTCACTTCAGGTGTAAAAAGTTGTTGCAAGAACTTTTGCAACCTGCAGTTGCCGCCACCAAGTGTTGCATTTAATTTTTCAATTAAAAGAAATGAAAAGAAAAACGTAACTAAAAACTTGCAACAACGCATCAGCCTCAATAAATGTGCCAATCGCAGTAACAAAATGAATCAAAATGTAATTTTGCAAATCAGCTGCCACAATGAGAAGCAAGAGATAAACAGTCGTAGAGATGTTTTGTGTTGCATCGACGAACATACAGATTACGAAAAGCCAATAAAGATGTGACTGCTGTGATAGGAAGAGAAAATTCGTTGCAGTTGTCTGACAAAAAGTCGTAATCACAATACAGTGAAATTGTTTTGGATGTCAGCCAGATGCAGCAACAGCAGCAGCAGCAGCAGCAGCAGCAGCAGCAGTAGCTGTAGCAGTAACAAAACTTGGCCAGGCAATTTGAGTCGTATCGAGCAACGATATTCTTTCACTGAGATAATTTCCTGTCATTATTTTGTGGTCTTCCGCAGTCGAACGTAAAAATTGCGACTCAAAGGTTTATTTGCAGCCAAAACCGAACAAACAGGTCAACACGACAAACGGACAAACGGACAAACAGACAGATAGACGGACAGACATATAGCTGGCAGAGATTGCAGCACTGTAAAGTATGAACATAGTACAAGTAGACAGTCTGAGAGAGTGAGAGAGAGAGAGAGTCAGGCAGTCGAAAAATTGACTGCATTGCCCACGGGTCAACAAATAAATTGGCTGCACTGTCGGACAGAGCAACAGTACAACAGTCAAACAGACAGACAGACAGAGAGACATACGAATGGATTGCCGGATAGACGACGCGCAGAAGTTCAGTTGTTCGGCCCAATGTTGATTTTGAGGTCATCGCTGATATTGCGGATGTGAATCCTTTTTGATTGCATTGGCCTCATGCATCGACAGCCAGTTGCCAGTTGCCAGTTGCCAGTTGCCTGATGCATGCTGCAAACAGCAAAGTTACCAATTGCCAATTGCCAGTTGCCAGTGGTTTGGTTGTCAGACATATCAGACGTAAGACATATGAACTATAACAACAACAACAACAATGGCAACAACAACAACGACGATGGCGGCGTATTAATTGTGGTTTTGCCAGTTGAAAATTGGCATTTTAAGTGCGGCTTGGTGTCATTTTCACTGCAGTTAAACCAATAAAAACTCTTTGCCTCAAATATTTATTGCAAAATGTCTGCATAAGGATGAGAAGATGGGCAGACAAACAGACAGACAGACAAATAAGCAAACTGACACTTGAGCATATTTTGATAAATGCGAATCAAGCAATGTTTAAAAATGATCGAGACCGTAAATACTCTACAATTTATTGTTAAGCTAAATTTAATTTTGATTTTATATTTAATTAATTTTCTTCTTCTTATTATTACAATAAAAAATATTTAAATGATGTTTAAAAATGATCGAGACCGTAAATACTCTACAATTTATTGTTAAGCTAAATTTATTTTTGATTTTATATTTAATTAATTTTCTTATTCTTATTATTAAAATAAAAAATATTTCTTATTTTTTTTTTCATGCACTAAAATTCTGTATAAATTCTAATATTTAATTTCTAATTATTTGCAACTTATAAAATTTATACAACTTATCAGCTTGCAAGCTTGACTCGACGTTGACTTTATCACAGCCACGAGCCAGCATTTATTTATTTTGTATTTTGTATGTTTTTTTTTTTCTTTATTATTTCTTATAATTTTTATTTTCGGATTTTTTGTTTTTTTGTTTTTTTTTTTATAATAAAATTTATGTATTTGAACTTCTAAAATTCTTATCAGCTTATGAAAGCTTGGCGCTGAGCTCGCCACGGTCAAAAGCCAAATATGATTAGCATATAAAAAAAAAAAAAATGTAGTGGAAATTTTTGAACATAAAAATAGTTTCAAACGTAATGCGATAGAAAAATAATGCACAAATACTATAAAAAGTTTAGTCAATCGACGATCAGATCAATTCGTAAACAATTACGAAAATGTTGAAAATTTTCAGAATCTTCAGAAATGATTGAGCTGAAAGTTAGTTTTCAATCAATTGAAATTAATATTTAATATAATTTGAGTTTTTTTTTATTTGATCGAAACAAATATTAATAAGAAATCATTAGAAGCAAATCAAAACTGTTCAAGATAAAACTGAAATCAAAGTAGACCAAGGAATAATAAAATTAGATTTGATAAATTTAAAGTAAGTTATAAAAATAATTTAAATTATTCTTACATTATACTTGAAAAAACTTCAAACAAAAAAAAAAAAATCAATTAAAAATAAAGCGGAAATAATTGTTAAAGAAAATAAAAATATTAGTATAAAAATTTGAAATATCTTTTGTAAATATTTCAAGAATAATCATAAATTTATCATCACTTATCATTATCAGTTGTATGATATAGAGCTACGATCCAGCTCGCTGTCGACTGTACAAGTTTTATCGAGCTTGTTGTTTTTAAGCAATATGTGAAATAATGCTGGCTGCAGGAAGTGGCACTTAATCACTGCAAGAGAGACAGAGAGAGAGAGAGAGAGAGAAGAGAGGAGAATTCATTGTGGAATATTTCATGAATTGAGCTACCATGCAAATGTGCAATTTTCTATTTTCAAAGTTGACAGCGCCAAAATTGCTGCATACATCGCATGAATTTCGCGGCTACAGCGGATTGAGTTTTGTATGTGTTTTTTTTTTGTCTGAAGTGTGGGGAGGGGGTGTTGGATGTATAAAGAGATTGATTTGCTGTGCGACAACATACATTGCACGCTTGGCTGTTGCAATGCAATGCAACGGATGCTGCCGCAATTGTCAGTTCCATCAATCATGGCCAGCAATGACAGGCGCTTGAACGTGCCATAGATATGTGTTGCATGCCCCAAATGAATACAGCTACACTGCTTTCTAATGTAATCATTGTGTGACTAAGAAAATATCAAACAGACAGAGCAGAAAATAGTAAGGGAGAGAGAGAGACAGAGAGACTTAATACTGCTAATAACTCAACTGGCCCGCAGTCGCAAAAGGCATAAGAAATGGCAAAAGTTTTATTGAAAGTGCCACACAATTTGTTTGTATATTTAAAATTATCATACAATTTTCACAAAAAGTTTCAACACAGCAGCGTAAAGTGAAAGAGAGACTAGAATGGTGTGTGAGAGAGAAACAGAGAGAGAGAGAGACAGAGAGAGAGAGAGACAAAGTACTTTCTTTAACTTTTGACTTTTTGCCTTTCTGGGGCACATTTTGAATTACATTTGTGTAATTTTGCGGAAAAGAAACTTTTTTTTATTTTATTTTATTTTTTATTTGCTAATTTTGTTAAATTCGAGCACAAAAATGAAAGAGAATTTGAAATGAGTTTGAGAAAATGCGGCAAAAAGAAACCCAACGACCCAACGAATGATACTTGCCACTTGGTGGCAGCAAGCGAATAGCGCCTTGCGGCAAAAATAATTATAAGGACACATGTAATTTGTAATTCTTCATGTTTATGCTCTTGCTGCGGGTATATTCATTTTCACCTGTAGCTTGACATATATATATATATATATATATATATTCATGATCAGCATCAATTACATAACTGCCGTTGAAACAAATGATTTAAAATTTAATTTCCTTTGTATTAGAAAATTTTTGTTTAAACGATAAAGAGTATGAAAAACTTCCGCGCGCTGTTAGGATAATTTTTGTTTTCTTGTTAACATTTATTTCCATCGTGAAGTAAGCGCAAAATGTAAGCAATATTTTCATTACTAAATAATGCAAATTGTTAAAAGTTCACAGTTAATAATAAAGTCTATTTTAGTAAATGAAATAAAAAATTTGAATTGAACTTTTTAAATTAGATTAAAATAAAGCTTACATTTGTAAAGTTCAAGGAATTTAGCATAAGATTTGTTAATAGCAATTAATGTAAGGCAAAAATGCACGCGAAAGCTTTAAATAGCTTTCAAAGTTATAATTAAATTCAAGAGCTTTTAATGTGCTTTCAAAGCTCGATTTAAATGGATGCAAAAGCTTTTATATGAAGCATACTTACGTAGTCATATTTTAAAGTGCTTTCAGAGCTTTTGATATGCTTTTAATGTGCTTTCAGAGGTTTTTATATGCTTTCAATGTGCTTTCAGAAGTTTTAATATGCTTTTAAAGCTATAATTAAATTCAAGAGCTTTTAATGTGCTTTCCAAGCTCGATTTAAATGGATGCAAAAAGCTTTTATATGAAGCATACTTTCGCAGTCATATTTCAAAGTGCTTTCCGAGCTTTTCATATGATTTTATAGTGCTTTCAGAGCTTTTGATATGCTTTTAATGTGCTTTCAGAGCTTTTGATATGCTTTTAATGTGCTTTCAGAGGTTTTTATATGCTTTCAATGTGCTTTCAGAGGTTTTTATATGCTTTTAAAGCTATAATTAAATTCAAGAGCTATTAATGTGCTTTCAAAGCTCGATTTAAGTGGATGCAAAAGCTTTTATATGAAGCATACTTACGAAGTCATATTTTAAAGTGCTTTCAGAGCTTTTGATATGCTTTTAATGTGCTTTCAGAGCTTTTAATATGCTTTTAATGTGCTTTCAGAGGTTTTTATATGCTTTCAATGTGCTTTCAGAGGTTTTTATATGCTTTTAATGTGCATTCTCAGTTTAATCTTATTAACTTTAATATAATTTTTGAATAAAATTTAATTAAGCATGGCTTTAATTGTATTTAGAAGCTTTTAGCATTGCTTTAATGTGCTTTCTAAGTCATATGTTAGGTGAGAATGTTGTAAAATAAATTACTAAAAATCTAAATAAAATAAATTATTCTTAGTTCTATTTTATAATATTTACATTTCACATGCCTGCAGCAGACACAGATATACACATATATCTATATATATATATATATATATATATATATATATCTATATATATTATTTTATGCAATCAACTGTCAGCTTTTAGTCTGCTTACATTTAGTTCTAAGCATAAGCGGATTTGTCACAAAATACTGTCTCTTCATCTGCGCTATGAGATTTGATATTTAGAAGTTTCTCTATCAAAATACACATGCAATTTCATTAGCAGTCACTGTGTAAGCGAAAGCAATGTTTAGTCGAATATTTCTTTTCTTTTACCTTAACACCCCCCCCCCCCCCCTCCCAACCCTTTCTCATCAAACATGTTGTAGGCTCAACTTTAATTGCAATTAACTAAATACACGCACAAAGCGTTGTTTGTAGGTCGAGGAGTACAAATGAATATGCATTCCATTAAATCAACATTAATTTATTTAATGTATTGTGCCCAAACTATTGTTTTAGGTTTCCGTTCTTTTTTTTTTTTTTTTGGTATTTGTTACTAAGCCATATCGAATTTTGTATACTCTGCAAAGTGTCAACTTACAATTACATTTATTTATTTATTTATTTTTTTTTGTTATATTTACTTTGAAATTGAAGAAATATTTATATTGTATATATTTTTTATATTGTATATAAAATATTTGCATATATTATATAAAAATATTATGCTATGGTAGAGTATTTAATATTCGCAATTGCATTCAAAGATTTTCATAGTTTTGTTTTTGTTTTTTTTTTTTTTGTTGTTTTTTGCTTTTGGGCGGCTTTTAGTTGTGCGTAAATTGTAATAAACACATGTAGGCCAACTAATACATTGGCATGTGGCATTCGGCATACGGCATACGGCATGCGGCATGTGGCATGTTTGTGGGAGGCAGGCATTCGAATAATTGATATTGATGGTTGTAATCTTACTTAATCCCTAATTACAAACAAATGAATACACAAACATTTATGCATGCATCTGTCTGTGTGTGTGTGTGTTTGTGTGTGTGTGAGTTTCGACAATAGCAAATATCAGAATATAAAAGAAAACTAATCTATACTCTATAAGATATACATATCTTAATATGCTTGACCAACTAAACTCAAATAAATATTTTCTCTCTCTCTCTCTCTCTCTCTCTCTCTCTATCTTTTACTTTTTGTATAGCGAAATTAATTTCCTAAATTACAAGTGCCAATTTCTTTATGCTGCTCTCTCTCTCTCTCTCTCTCTTTCACAGTCTCTAACTATTTACTAATTCCATTCATACATTCTCATTGGCATTCAGTCGCATTAAACAAAACATATTGCATCATGAATAATTGAATAAGTTTGAGTGTTCAAATTAATACAACACTTCGATGAGATTCCACGGTGATTTTCTGCCTGCCATACAACGATATGCGATATACAATATGTTAATCTCTTTAATCATCCAATCATAAATAACTTGAACTTTAATTCCAATGCCCAATGCATTGCCTATAATTATCAAATCCATATCGAGAATATTTTACACTTTAGGTAATACGATTTAAACCATCAACAAACAAACAAATATTCTACACATTTATTTATCACAATTTATGCGATTATTTATTAATTTAAACAAAATGTGATTAATGTACATTACGACAAAAAAAAAAAATTAAAAATAAAAAATAAATAAAAATAATAATAATAATTATAGTAAAATCCAATAAATATGCAAGTACATATTATCATAAATATTTCGTGTTTAGTTATGTGCAAAGTTCAACCGACATTTATCTGGAATTTCAAATGTTAGAAAAGAAAAATTGAAAAACTTATTAAACATTGGAAAACTAGTTCCCATTAAAATTTATCAATTTATGCAATCGAAATTCCCCTGAAGTAAAGTCTATGAGATACTTATACTTATTAACAGTATAAAGCTGCCAGGGATGCAAAGACTCAGGATGGAAATTGGAGAATTAGTATGAGAAAACTGGAAGCGGATGAAGAATGAAAGTATAGTTTTCTATAATATTTGGATAAAATATAAAAATGATCTAAAAATCTAGACCCATGCCGTAGAGAAGCCTAAGGTCCGGTCCTGTAGGATCTTTAGTTGGAGGTAATATGAGATGCAGGATAATTTACACACAGTAAATGGAAGTCAGTAAAACTGCTACAGATGCGCTAAGCCTGCTAGAAGGATATGCAATTTATTACTTCAGGACCGGTAGAACAATCTAATGATAATTGTGCCATAAGTTAAGTTTTCGCCTAGTGTATTTTCAGATACTTCCAAAATAAAATTGTTTCATAATATAATATTAGCTAAAGACCAAGAAAAATTTGTAATTAATTGTTTAAAGGCTTATTCATACTAATGAAATATAAGCTTATCAATGCACAAACACACACACACACACTTAAATATATGATTTGTTATGCTAAGCAGCTGTTAATCGTTTTCATTGATAAACTAAATGAAGAAATAAATTTCACAATTTTTCTTGGACATGTCAAAGCATTAAAAACAAAACAAAAAAAAAAAATTCACTTGTAACAATATTGTGAGTTGAGAGATGGGAAATGATTGTTGGGCGCTGAGAACTGAGAACTGGTCGAAATCATCAATAAAACAATCAATATGCTGACAGCAGACAAAACTGCTTGGGGTCAAAATGGATGAGCAGCAGGCAATGTTTGCTGTCCCCATTCATAAATTGACACATTATCAAAATTTATGGAGGCAAAAGTTGAGCTGATATTGAGGCGTGATATGAGTAACATTTGTTGCTTTTGTGTGCAAGGGGAAGATGGGGGAGGGGAAAGGGGAAAGGGAGAGTAAGTTATATAGTAGAGTTGCTTGCAAGCAAATAACTGTAGAAAATTAATGATGCGATACAATGCAGCAGAAAACAAAAGACAAAACGTTGCACACAGACACTATACAAAAGAAAGGGAGCACACAGAGAGTGTGAGAGAGAGAGAGAGAGAATGAGAGAAAGTAAGTAGAAAAAATAAAAGAGAAGCAACAGTTGCGAAACAAAAACTCAAGCAATAAACGGCAGACAAGTAGTATGAGAATTGAGAGTGTTGAGGGTTGACTAACGGAAGCAAACCTCCCGCTGGCAACACATTGTGGGATGTCAACGTTGTTGTCCTTGTCATGCGACGGTCAAAACTGCCAAATGTAACGATGACAAGTGCTTATCCGGTGGTGCAAGGGGAGTTTTAATGGTAAAAGAAAATATTACGCCCGCATGGGGTTTCCGGTGTGTCAGAAAACGTACCACCGGGGGGGTTGACAAGGGCTCTGATATCGCTACCATCCCACTCCACCCAGCGAGAAGGGGTTGGGAGGCACAAAATGATTTTGATTTCAGATTTTCTGATGTTTTTATTAAATTTTCTCTAGCGAGATTCACAAATTTTTTTGTAATAAACTGCCATCAAGTAATGCGTCTAGCTACAAAATGCCACCACCAAATTTCTGACCCACCAACCATCACCATCCCTTCCTTCCGTCCTTCCTTTCGTCCAAATGTAAATCCTCTTAACTGCTTTATGCTAGAGGGTTGCGAAACGCCCCAACAATTGCGCCTGATGGAAATTATTTGTTTTTGGCTTTTGGCTCTGTTGGTTTGATATATTCATTAAGTACACTGTAAAAAATACTTGCAATGAACAATTTTTTCTTTATATTTATTTTAAATTTTTGTTAAATTATTTATAGAATTTTTCGTAAATTTTTTTTAAATATTTTATATTTAATAAATAAATAAATATTTTTATATTTATATTTTTTTTATTCAATTTTATTTTAAATATATTTTTTTTGCAAATATATTTTTTTACATATGACTTTTTTTTATTGTTTATTAAATTTAAAATATTTTTATTATAATTTCATTTATTATTATTTTTTATTTATCATTTTTTTTTTTTATATATATATTTTTAAAGTTGAAATATAATTTCAATATATTTGTGTATATATTTTTATATAAATTTACTAAAAATGTTTTTTCCCAGTGTATTCATATGTATGCTTGTGCGTGTGTGGTGTCCGTGTATGTCTGGGGTAAAGTTTTGCTTGATATAAATTTCAACTTGCTGCAAATAATTGCGACGTGAACAGCACAAGAAGTCACCAAAAGTCGCCAGTTTTCGGTCGACAGATGACGTGACACGCGCAAGTTGAGCGGAAAGAGAAGCGTAAGTTGTAGAGAAGGAGAAGAAGGGAGGAACGACATGTCTAAGGTTTTTTTTTTTTTTTTTTTTTTTGCAGCGCGTGTGAAATGTCACTTCAATTGCGGAGTCTCCGTGCAAATGTTGTTCACCTTTTTTTTTTACACGTAGCGAGCATCAACGTCAACAACTTTTTAACAATGAAGACAGCGAAAAGGAGCTGATGGCATAAGGGGGGAGTATTGTGGAGAGGCTTGAGGCAAAGTGAAGGAAGAAGAGATCCAGACAATGGCTTTACTTATTCATGCTGCAAAAAGACATTGAGACAGAGACTGAGAATGAGACTGAGAGAGAGAGAGAGAGAGAGAGGAAGGGAAGAGGGGAGAGAGGAATGCCAAACAACTTCCGGAAAAATCATCCTTAGACGACGCTGTTTGACATTTTCGGCCTGAATTATTTATTCACTGCACTCTGCCAGGTTTCAGTTTTGCCTTCCGTTCACTATCTCTCTCTCTCTCTTTCTCTCTGTCTTTTTGTCTCACTCACACTCTCTTGCACAGTCACTAGTTGCTGGCTGCACTATAAAAAATTGCCATGGGAATCGATGTTAAAAGTAAACTTTTTCTTTCTCATTCTCATTCTCCTTCTCTTTATTTTTGTATTTTTTATTTTATTTTATTTTATTTTTTTTTTATCTATCTAGTTTAGTTTTCATTTTGCATTTTGCTTTTTGTTCTCGCTTTTTTTTTTTTTTTTTTGTTTGTCGAACAGTTTCTCTTTTATTTAATCAACAACTGACATTGCCGCGTTTGCCACACAGTCTCACAGTCCCAACACTGTTGCAACAACACAGCTGCCTCTTCCCCTTAGCCATAGTTCAAGTGACAGTTGCAGCAACGTTGAGCACATAATCCCCGTTGGCCGAATCGTAAAAGCTGCGCTGATTCCACATGCATATTATACGTAGATTTGTTGCATTTATATTCCATACACCTAACGCCCCTTCCCCTCAATCTGCATATACTATATATATATATATATTGGCGCAGACATTCGTGAAATCACAGTTTGCACAGGTTTCAAAAGTGATTTGGGAACTGGGAACTGAAAAATTCAGAACTGAGAGCAAAATCACTTTTTGAAACCTGTTGCAAACTGTGACCTCACGAATGTCTGCGCCAATATATATATATATATAGTATATGCAGATTGAGGGGAAGGGGCGTTAGGTGTATGGAATATAAATGCAACAAATCTACGTATAATATGCATGTGGAATCAGCGCAGCTTTTACGATTCGGCCAACGGGGATTATGTGCTCAACGTTGCTGCAACTGTCACTTGAACTATGGCTAAGGGGAAGAGGCAGCTGTGTTGTTGCAACAGTGTTGGGACTGTGAGACTGTGTGGCAAACGCGGCAATGTCAGTTGTTGATTAAATAAAAGAGAAACTGTTCGACAAACAAAAAAAAAAAAAAGCGAGAACAAAAAGCAAAATGCAAAATGAAAACTAAACTAGATAAAAAAAAAAAAAATAAAATAAAATAAAATAAAAAATACAAAAATAAAGAGAAGGAGAATGAGAATGAGAAAGAAAAAGTTTACTTTTAACATCGATTCCCATGGCAA
>JBAMBR010003512.1:0-31687 GCA_037044475.1 Zaprionus obscuricornis | reverse complement strand
TTATTTACTAAATAAATACAAATACAAAATATAAATAATACTGCATAATACTGCACAGTAATTTTCAATTTTACAACTTAATTATGAGAAATCAAAATCTGGTACTGATATATCATATGTCAACTCTGGATCATTATAGCCCTGATGTCGAAATCCTGTTATTTCATTATACAGATCACAATAATTTTGAATTATCAGATAAGCTTTCAACTTATTTGACATTTCAAATAGAACTGTTTTATCCTGAAGCAACTCATAACGTTCTATATCATAAACTAATTTTGCTAATTTTAGATCACCAGCAAAAATATTTCTTAGAAATTCAACAGGATCAGCAGGCTTATCTACACTATGTATATTCAACAATAGACGACTATGTGGATATATTCCATGTGCCTTAAACACTTTACATCTCTCCAATTGATCCTCTTCGCTAATTTGCATATCGATTTGACGTTTCATTCGTTTAACATCTCCAAGGGATCCATCGTTCCGTCTGAAATAAGGCCAATCCCAAATGGGCAATTGTTGATTATCATCTGTAGCATCTATGGGAAATACAAAATCTGGATTATATTTACGTCTTGATTTTGGATCTGTAATTTATAACAATTCAATGTAGTTACTAACTACATACAAATTTCAGGACTTTTTCATAATACTTACGAACTACAGATGATAATCAACAATTGCCCATTTGGGATTGGCCTTATTTCAGACGGAACGATGGATCCCTTGGAGATGTTAAACGAATGAAACGTCAAATCGATATGCAAATTAGCGAAGAGGATCAATTGGAGAGATGTAAAGTGTTTAAGGCACATGGAATATATCCACATAGTCGTCTATTGTTGAATATACATAGTGTAGATAAGCCTGCTGATCCTGTTGAATTTCTAAGAAATATTTTTGCTGGTGATCTAAAATTAGCAAAATTAGTTTATGATATAGAACGTTATGAGTTGCTTCAGGATAAAACAGTTCTATTTGAAATGTCAAATAAGTTGAAAGCTTATCTGATAATTCAAAATTATTGTGATCTGTATAATGAAATAACAGGATTTCGACATCAGGGCTATAATGATCCAGAGTTGACATATGATATATCAGTACCAGATTTTGATTTCTCATAATTAAGTTGTAAAATTGAAAATTACTGTGCAGTATTATGCAGTATTATTTATATTTTGTATTTGTATTTATTTAGTAAATAACGAATGAAACTTAAACTTTGTATCGTGTATAACTACATATAACATTTCTATAACTGCCGCAAATGTAGCCCAGCGTCTACAGCGAGTGAAGAGTCAAACGCGACTGTCAAACGGAATTTAATGTTTATGCTGCTTAAGCTGAGATCGCGCTTTGATCAAATACAGTGCAAAAAAAAAATGAGAGTGAGAGAAAGTGTGCGCGCAGTTAAACAAAAGCAAATTTGACGAAAAGAGCTTAGTATTCAAGCAGCAGCAAAGTTACGTGTGAAACGTAAGAGAGAGAGCCTAGGCTCATGATTAAGCATGAATATATAAAGAGATAAAGAGAGTGAGCACGTTTGTAAAGCAAAGCAAATACCTTTGCGTTAAAGCAGCAGCGACACAATGTATACAGAAACGTAAAACGGCAGAGTTAGAGTGAGAGTGAGAAAGCATAACAAATGATTATCAGCAGAGTCAAAGAGCTGGCAAACATTTTCAGTTTTATTTTTGCTTAACGTAAAATGCAAAATAAAAAAAAATTGTTTGTTGTAATTAAAAAAAAAAATAAAAATAAAAATAAATTAAATTGAATTTCTATTGAATTTGTAGCGCATAAACTTGTGCTGAAAACCAAAACATAAAACAATTAAAACGCATGCCAAAATAAATTTTGCGCTAAAATGCTTTACCTTTTCCTATGGTATATCAACTGACGGCGAATTTTAGCCCTCTTCCTCTTCCTCCTCACACATTGCAAGCATGTTTCAGCTGTTTTGATCTGATCATGTGAGGGAGAGAGAGAGAGAGAGAGAGAGAGAACGACATAAAACCAAATGCAATTAAGTTTTGTGCAACGTCAAAATGCATTTTGGGGCTCTGAGCATGTCCCGGTTCAGAGTCGTTTATTGTTGTTGTTCTTGTTGTTGTTTTTTGTATTAACTAGGCTCGTACCACGCAACCAACAGGCGGCTTGTTGTCGAGCTGGTTGCCCCAACTGTTGTACATGGCCGCCACAAGGTAGGAAATGGGCGAGCGCAGCTTTACAATTTACACATTAATTATGAGCAGACATGTGTTGGAGGCGTGTGCTATGAGCAAAAGGGGCAATAGAGAAGGAGCAGGGGATCCGGATAGAGGTAACAGGTGCCTACTGCTACTGCTGCTGCTGCTGTTGCCTGAAAGTATGCAAATGCAAGCAAAGCAAAATATGCCCCTGGCTGTTTTATGGCTGCGAATTAATGAACGTAGCAAACGAGCAACAACAGAGTCAGAGTCAGAGTCAGAGCCATAGTCAGAGCCATAGTCAGAGTCAGAGCCAGAGCCAGAGCCTTGCTAGACGCCAACAACAACAACAACAAGAACAACAAGGATGCAGACAGCAGGCAGCAGGCAGCATTGCAACGTTAGGTAGTGTCATTATTTTTCCTGCATGAGCACAACATGCACAGTGTCACAACATTTTTATATATTATGCAAAAAGTATTCCGTTAAAACACATACACAAACATTTACACTGTGAATATACGTTGAAGTTTCTCTTTGCATATGTTAAGAGCAGAGCAGCACAGATCAGCACATGCTAAATTGCAAATAATCACCTTGACATATGCACTATCTCTCTCTCTCTCTTTCTCTCTCTCTCTCATTTTAAGTCACACTATTATTGATTATGATACATAGCAATTATCTTTGTTTTGCATATGCTTATGTTGTATACAAGCACACTGTACTTTGGTTTCTGCTCAGCAGCTGCTGCTGCACCGCTCTGCTGCTGCACTACAATGAGCTCTACTCTGCCCTGCACTGCTTGCGCTGCCTATGCGCTGCCTGTGCACTCTCTTGCACTGCTTCACTCTCTTCTCTGACCTACACTGCTTGCGCTGCCTTGCACTACATCCCTCTTTGCACTGCTTCATTCGCAACTGCTGCTGCTCTGCATTGCTCACCTCACACTGCTATGCTATGCTCTGCTTACGCATGTGGTCGATTCTGGGGTCTGTTTCTCTCTCCCTCTTTCACTTGCTGTGGCTAGGTTACGTTGTCCGTCGGTCTGTATGCAATAATAGCAATAATTTATCACCCCGGTCAAAATTATGCATGGACTCAATTGTGCGTGAAATTAAATTTTAAGCGCAAACAAGAAAGCGACTTGTCGACTCGTTGACTCGTCGACTCGTTGACTGTTTACTTCAATAATTTGGCTAATTTCACCAGACATTTGCAGCTAAGAAGCAGCCAATGCTTTCGCACACGTCTGTCTCTCTTCACTTTAACACTTTGCATATCATGTTGCACATGATAATTGAAAAATATTATACGAAATATTGTCATGCTTAAATTATCTTAGCTTGCCTTACCTTAGTTGCAAGTATTCTACAAGTATTTACTAGTAGTATTAACTGTCTTTAAAACATGTTTAAAATACACAAACAAGTCTGCATAAATGTGTCTGTATGTGTGTGTTTTTTTTTTTATAGCCTGCGTCTGGGACTTGCAGCCAGTATAGAAACACCTGTGTGTGTGTTTGTGTGTGTGTGAATAAAAAAAAATGTGAATTGCAAAGTTTTTGCGATTGGATTTTTGTCGCCAAAGTTACTTTGATTGCTTTAAAAATAATTTATTGAGTCAATTGACTTTTGCATTGAAGTCCTGGCAAATAAACGCAATGCAATGCCAGGCAAACACACACACACATACACACACACACACACACTTGCTGTATTCTGCCTCTTGTGTTGACTTTACAAGAGGCAGAACGTTGCTTGCTAAAATAAACCCACAATTTACTCTCTCTCTCTCTCTCTTCATCTGGCTTTAACATCATTTTTCTCTTTTACTCTCTAACGACAGCAGCTATCTCGCTCATTTTGCTTCTTAGTTCAGTTCAATTTGAAATTTATTGCGGCCGTAGTTCGTTCACATGGCAAGTTAAAGCTAACGGTAACATGATTCATTCACATGGTTTGTCAGACATACAACACACATACACACACACATACACACGCATATATGTACATTTACTCTCAATGGAGAAAACAGTCTATAGCTGAGTCACACATGTCAATCCAATTTCATGATGACCGTCGTCGAAGTTGTAGGTTGAGTTTGAAACCTAAGCTCTGCCCAGTTACTGTTAGCATCGTGGTATTGTATTGATTAAGTGCGACTATTGCAAAGACACACGAAAGAGAGAGAGAGAGAGAGAGAGATAGAGTGAGAGAGTGAAATGCATTTAGTTTCAGTTTGCTAAATCAAAATATCTTCTCTTATGCATATTGATTGCCATACCAAGTAAACATGTTCATTCATGCCACCACCCCATACCTAATACACCGTTTTACCATGTGAACATGTTGAGTTTCGTTTAGACAAATTAAAAATTTGCAATTTCAAGTGAAACTGTAATAAAACTAAATATAAAAAACAATAAAATATAAATAAATAAATATAAATATTTAAAAATATATTTAATTTTATTTAATTTATTATATTTTCATTATAATTATAATTAAATTAAAATTTGCCATATTCATTTTTCGTCAAATACAATTAACAGACAATGTTATCCAACAGCCGCTGTTAAAAGTCTCCAAGCAGGCATAACTCAACATTTGTTGGCCGTTCAAATTCAAATAATACAAACTCACCACAGCGCAACTAGCAATGCTAAATTCACCATGACTGTAAAGGCAAAGCGACAGTTTTGTTGCTCTTGTCGCTGTGTGGATTGTAAACGTTGCCCCTGTAAGCTGCTCAGCTGCACGGGGGTTGCTCTATGTTGTATAAGAGAAAGAGAAGTGTTGAGCTCTGTGCATGACTCTGTGTATTTGTTGAGTTTGTTAGCATTAACATTTCGCGTTATGTTAGTAGCCCAATGTGAGTCATAAATGGTCAAATAATAAATAAATTGCAACAATAACAAAAAAAAAAAAAAAAACAAGAAAAAATAAATACAAATGAAAAATATTTTCAATTTGTCGTGTTTATTATTTCAATTTGTGGTCTTATCTCTCTCTGTCTCTCTCTCTCTCTCTCACTCTCATTCACTCTTCCCCTTACTTTAAATTTTTATCAGCTGAGAAGCTGAAGCTGAATTCTGCTTGAAATTTGTTTTCTTATTCATTATATAATAGAATTATATATTTATATTTATATTTGCCGATTCAAGCAAAGCAAATACAATATATTCTTTATATGGTCTTATCTGTTTGGTAGCTTGGGTCGATGAACTGATCGACTCATGCAATCTTCAATAACTTTTATCAATAACTTTTATTGCATGATTGATTTTATGATATCCGGTACTCATGGAGTATTAAGGGTATGACGGCTGTTCAAGTTTATTTAAGAATTTTGCAGGAACTTACAGTAGAATCCGGTTATAGCGTCTGTCCGGTTATTGCGACGAAAATTCGTTGGCTTGTTTGGTCCCCATGCAAACTTATACATACAAAATCCCTTTCGGTTAGTGCGTCTTCCGGATATAACGACGTAATATCGTAGATCCCTTGAAAGTCGCTATAAGCGGAATCTACTGTATTTTGGATTTTGACACAATAATAATTTAAATTAATGAAAACGATCTGTAAAAATTTGAACTATTTGGTTTTACTGGGTAACAGGTATCTTACAGTCGAGAATACTCGACATTAGCTTTGATTTCCATTTAATTATGTTTCTTTATGCACAATTTTGCATGTATAAAATGCTATAAAAACTCAAATCAATCATTGATCCATTTTATTATTTTATTCATTCAGTCGAGAAACAGTTGAAAAAATGTTTAAATTCATATTGTTAATATTTGTAATCAGTTTCTTTGATTCATTCTCGGAATCATTCGAAATAATCGAACTAAATGAAACTAAAGCTTATTTATCTGTTAAATCCGAATTGGTCGAATTAAAGTAAGTGATCGACAAATTGAAGTTTGATTTATATTAAATTCAGCTTTTGGTAGATCATTCATTGCAGCCGATCAACAACGCAGCAAATCTGATCTAGATCAAATGAAATCGCAACAAGATCAAATCAAATCTGAGATAATGCAGCTGAAATCGGGACAAGAAAAACTGGAAAAGTTGCTGAATTTAATTCTTGGAAAACTTAATCCAATACAATTTATCAATTCATACGGACGAAATTGTGACGAAGTAGCTTTCAAGCGTAGTGGAATCTATGACATACTTATCCCCCGGTACAGTGAAAATTCATTTAAAGTACACTGCGATGCAAAGACTCGGGACGGTAATTGGACAATCATTTTAAGAAGATTGGATGGAAGTGTAGACTTCTATCGTAATTGGACAGAATATAAAAATGGCTTCGGGAATCTTGATGGTGAATTCTTTCTGGGGCTGGATAAGATTCATGCTCTGACTAAAGATCAGCCTCAGGAATTACTTGTTGAACTAGAGGATTTCGAAGGCAATTCAACATATGAAATGTATGATGAGTTTGGAATTGGAAACGAAGAGGAAGGATATAAATTGCATAAATTGGGAAAAGCTAGTGGAACTGCTGGTGATTCTTTGAGAATTCATAAGGATATGAAATTTACTACTTTAGATCGAATGAACTATCAATCAACTAACGAAAATTGTGCCATAACTTACACTGGCGCCTGGTGGTACAATAAATGTCATGACAGGTATTTACAAAATTATATTGTTCCGTAATAATATTTCAAATATATTTAATTTTCTATATTGCAGCAACTTGATGGGTAAATATAAGGACAATACTTACGGCAAGGGTGTTATCTGGTATTATTTCCGAGGCCACGAATATTCCCTGAAACGAGCTGTAATGATGATAAGGCCAAGAAATGGAAACAAAAACCAATAAATAATTTTTTTCAGAGACAGACTGGCAGACAAAATATGAGCTTATCAAAAAACATACACACACACACACACAGATACACACATACATAAATACACTTACTGACTACAATATATTGTAATATGTTAATGAACTGTTCATCGTTTCCATTGATAAATTGAATAAATTTTTTAATAGGCCATAATCAGATCAAATATATATATAAAAAATAATAAAAAACAACCAATTTCAATGCCGAAATCAAAATTTAACTTATATTTTTCAAGGGTAATAATTTTCTTTATTCCAAGGGTATTAAATCTTTGACGTCCGCTAGAAAACTTTTCTCTATTGTTTTTTTTCTTATTAAACTCGGGTCCCATAGGATACTGATTATACAAGCGACAGATATCATTTTCATTTGCAAAACTAGCTTGACTAATATTAGTTGCAGGCAGATCAAGTTTCTTTCAGATTTTTACCACTCTCCCCAACACATTTAGAAATTGATCAGTGCATTTCGGAAACATTTTTAAAAAATTTTCGGATACTTGGAATGTACAAAATTTGTTTCATATCAAATCGTAAACATAGAAATTTTTTATTTTTCTGAGTATCGGGTAGCATATAGTCGAGCAAACTCTGTGCTGAACAATTTTTTTCTTGATTATAAAATAAATTTATACACATATTGTATTGTATTCTGAAACCTCTTATTAACCAAGAAACTTGTGCCGATGATTTGAGTGACGTTTGCGACTTTGCGACATTCTTATCAACAATATTTTCGTTATTGTTTTTATAGGCTTGCAAGGGAAAAGAGATGAACTCGCGGTCAATTCCAGAAATTATATATATATCAGTAACTGCTCTGTATTATTGTAACATACGATCGATTAAATATTTCAATTTTATATGAAAAATAATTTATGAAACATTGCTAGAGTATCAAATATTCGACATTTCACATACATTTTTTTTCTATTTATTTATTTTTGCAAATTTTTTAATTATTTAATTTAATGAAAAGAAAATTTGGACCAATCAATTTCATTAAGATTACTTGGAAATGTTGGTAACGGCTCATACGGTTTCGGCCTTATCATCATTGTTGCACGTTTCAAGGAATAATGATTGCCACGGAATGTGCTCCAAATGATGCCCTTGCCTTCAGTACCATTATATTTGCCCAGTAAGTTGCTGTAGAGATAAATGTAGATTTAATGTGATAACAATTTTAAGATAATTGTGAACATGTTAATACCTGTCGTGACATGATCGATACCACCAGGCACCAGTATAAGCAGTGGCACAATTTCCACCAGTGCCAGCATCGTTGTCTCTATCCAATGTTGTAAATTTCATATCCTTATGATGACTCAATGCATCTCCAGCAGTGCCATTGGCTTTGCCCAATGTGTTCAATTTATATGAATCGGTCTCATTGCCAATTGCAAATTCTTTGTAAGTCTCATAGGTGACATTACCATCAAAGTCCTCTAATAGAACGAGTAACTGTTGGGGTCCATAGGCTGTAGTTAAGGCATGGATTTTATCCAGTCCCAAAAAGAATTCGCCATCAAGATTACCGAATCCATGTTTATAATCATTCCAGTCACGGTAAAAGTTTTCACTACCATCAACTCTACGCATTATGACTGTAAACATACCGCCATGAGTCTCAGCATCACAGAACACCATAAACGGTTGTCTACTGTAGCTGGGCACAAGTATATCATAGACTCCACTGCGTGAGAAAGGGGAGGCAGCTTCACGACAGCTTTGTGAAAAATGATTAGCGTCAAATAAATTTAATCTTCTTATAATGTCATAGAGCAACAGTTGCTGTTCTTCTTGTCCAGCTTTAATCAATTGTTGTTGAGCTCTAAATTAGAATTAAACAAATAAAATTATAAAATAATAAATAAAAATAAAAAAATTTGAAAATTTTTCAATTCGTTTTGTTATACTACTACAATAGGTGGATACCGGGTATTTTATAGTCGAACACTTACTTTAATTCAGCCAATTCCGTTTTTATAGACAGATTAGCATTCGTTTCATTTAACTTATCGATTTCCGATGAATTCGAAAATCTTGCAAACAAATTTATTAATAATATTAACAAAATATATTTCAACATTTTAACAATTTGACTTTTTCGTAATGTGCGGCAGGGAACAAACTAAATTTGATTGTCGCCAAACTTGACCTTTTATATGCAAATCTTTCTTTCTTATCGAAGTTTCTAATGCGCATTTTATTATTTTATTCTATATAATATTTACATTATTTATATCATGAACATTATAGAAAAATATAAATGTGAAAAAATTTATAAAGAAAAAAAAAACTATTATTGCGCACAAAAAAAGACTGTAAAATGATGTATTACACACCGAAATTCTTATACACTTCAAAATTTTTTATTATCATATGTCAAATAGTCTTAAGGTTCAATACTGTCAGAGATGTATATAAATATAATTATGTATATAGTTTTATTGGAACACAACGCCTTAAAGTACAAAACGAATGAAATAACACAATGACCCGAATATCAATTTTCTTCTTTTATAAACATTTTTTAATCTTTATTCCTTTTTTCGAAGAAAAGAAATCAGCCCGCATTATGTTTATGTTTTTATTTCGTGCATCTCATTAAGATTATGCTATACATAATCCCGTATAGTCAAAGATCATTAGAAAGATTATATTAAATTTCATGCAAAAATAAAATCAAAATAATAATAAAAAAAAAATTTGTCAAAATTTAATTAAATTAAGTTTAATTCAAGCAATTAATTCTGTAAAATACATTGACGATTCATGCAATAAAAATATTAAAAAAAAAAAAAAATAATAGCACAAATAACATTTAAAAACTGTTTACTGGGTATTTTACCATAGAGCCGAGACTTGAGATTAACTATAAAGTTTTGATATTTATTTTTCCTACATTATTTATACGCGATACAGAGAGCATAATGACGCCAGAAAATTAATGTAACACCCATAAAGAGGCGTGGCGGACACAAATAAATATATATATATATATAAATATATATATATGTATATATCAATAGTCAATAGGATCAATAATCCAGACATACCCAGAAACATATCCATCAGTCTGTCCATAGGAATAGGAAATATACCTTAGGTATTTACAAAATAAAATTGTTCTTGTTAGTTGTAATATTATTTTAGATACATTTCTTTTTATGTATTACAGTTAATTGACGGGTAAATATAAAGTCTATTCTAACGGTGGAGGGGACGATATTTGGGATGCATTTCGTGGCAGAAGATATTCCTTTAAACGAGCTATATGCTGATAAGACCAAAAAAGCTTTAAGTAGCATGACGAATGATGCAAACACACAGTCACACAATATAAAAAAAAAAACAAGCTAATCTATACACATGCATGTATATATATATATATGTATATATTATATATATATATTATATATACACTATACATCTAGCATTAAAATTAAAAGAAAACTTTTTCTCATTGTTTTCTTTTTTTCTTATTCATTATTTAATTAAATATTTAGGTACAGTAAACATTCGCTTAAACAGACTTGCAATGAAGAAATGTAAACGTAACCTAGAACCAAAATTTGGATTTGGAGATATGCAGGATGACCACAGGAGCCTAACCTTTTAGTCTTTATATGAAGATCAGTTCAATTATAAATTGTGTAAGAGTATGAAAACGTCGGTATGTCGAAGATAATATTTCTGTCGTTGCTTTTGTTTCATTTGAAATAAATAAAATTCCCGAAGCGTATAACAATTGAAATTCTCTTTGCAAATAAAATTTGTTCATTATCAACATTTGTTTTGTGGCCGACGACGCTCGAAGCTTTGCAACTGATATGAAATTCTAAATGTTTAAATATATAATATCGTAATTTAGACGATGATTTACTCAGTTTGTTGAAGTGAATTGTTAAATTTTGACAGCTATAAATAAAAAACAAAAAAAAATATGTTGCAAAAAATAATTTATATAATTTTTTTTGCAATTAATTTTATGTTAATTGTGATTGATGCCTCTGAAATTTACGAGCTAAATCAAACGAATTTATTTCTATCAATAAAATCACAATTAACTGATTTAAAGTAAGTTTTTGTTTTGAATATTTGAATATTTATTACTAAGAGAAATATTTTTGCATAGTGCGACTTAAACACAAATCAGAGTGGATCAGGAATATATAAAAAGACAATTGGATAATCATAGAATTATGCTCGATGATATAGTGAAAAAATTAAATGAACTTAATAATGAATCTGGCTTACGACAGAGATCATCAGGATCATCAGGTGCCTATGGACGTAATTGTGAAGAAGCAACAGTCGCATTTAAGCACAATGGAATTTACGAAATACTTATACCAAATTATAGTCGACAACCATTTAAAGTATTTTGTGATGCAGAAACACGCAATGGCGGCTGGACAATTCTATTACGTCGTATCGATGGTAGTGTCAATTTTTATCGTAATTGGACGGAATATAAAAATGGTTTTGGTAATTTAGATGGTGAATTCTTTTTGGGATTAGATAAAATTCATGCATTGACAACATATCAGAGTCATGAGTTAATGATCATACTTGAAGATTTTAATGATGATCTTCGCTATGAGAGCTATGATAAATTTGCAATTGGTGATGAGCTTGATGCATATATATTGCATACATTAGGCACTGCTAAAGGTACAGCAGGTGATTCAATGATTGAACAATATGGTCAACAATTTTCAACATTTGATCGTGATAACGATCAAATTATTAAAAATTGTGCAGAAATCTATCGAGCTGCATGGTGGTATAGAGCTTGTTATCGTAGGTATGTAAACTATACAATGATTATAATCATACGTTAAATGATCTAAATTGATCTAAATTGATCTAAATTAATCTAAATTGATCTAAATTGATCTAAATTGATCTAAACTGATCTAAATTGATCTAAACTGATCTAAATTGATCTAAACTGATCTAAATTGATCTAAATTGATCTAAATTGATCTAAATTGATCTAAATTGATCTAAATTGATCACCTAATCTGATCTTTAATTGAACATATATATCTTTTGCTTACAGTCATCTCACTGGTAAATATAATGGTAATATTGCTGGCAAGGGTCTTAGCTGGTATCATTTTCGTGGCGATGAGGTTACGTTGAAGCGAGCCATCATGATGATAAGGCCAAAGCATTAAAATACAAAACATGGAATGGAATTCTACATAGAATTTTGTAATTATGTTTGCCATAGTAACTGTATATGAAAAATTTATTCAAGAATCTTTTATTTACTTTTTTTTTCTCGAAAAATGTTTGATTATAATAAACGCAATGTGCAATGAGAATTTACTGAGAAGTTTTGCCTTCAATTTATAAGCTTTATCAGCAGGCAATGGAAAGAATTTTGATTTTCGTTTAATCTTTACTCTTTGCACTTTGCACTTTGCTCATTTGGCATTCGGTGTGGCAATTAACACGCCTTGTTGCACTTAACAGTTCGTCGTGTCCTTGGGGCATGATGCATGCCGCATGAGGCAATAAATGTACGTTAAGGCGTAGCAAAAGGCTTTTGCATTGCAAATTAATTGCGGCTTCTGCATTCAAGTGTGATCTCTCTCTCTCTCTCTCTCTTGCTCTCTTTCACTCTCTTGCTCTCTTCTGCTTGCTCTATATGCCAAACTTGGCTCGCGGTTTGATTTTTATAAAATATTAATTTTTCTTTTATGCTTCCCTTGATTAATATTTATTTATTTTTTTTTATTTTTAATTTTATTTATTCGCCTTACTTGCATTGAGCTACAACCTCTTGCTCTCTCTCTCTCTCTCCCTCTTTCTCTGTCTCTCTCTCACTTTGCCTTATCAGAAAATTTTACTCTTTGTGCTGCCTGTTCTGCCAATCAGAGCGTATGATTCATTTTTGCCTGCCAACTTGGTTGGCAAACTGAAGCAGCAGCAGCAGCATCAGCAGCAGCAGCAGCAGCAGCAGCAACAAACAGACAACAACACTTGCTACTTGAGCATGCACAGTTATTTGCCACACACAACATGCATGACTTGCAACACACACACACACACACACATACACACAACCACATGAAGAGTAGAAACTTGCCTTGCAAGTTCTTAGCAAAAGTTTTCTGCTAGTTTTTTTTTTTCATACATTTTATTTCCTTGTTGCTGTTGTTGTTGTTGTCGGTCCTTTGAATTTTTTTTTTCGCTCACACATTTCACATTAGAAAAAGAAAATGCCAGAAAATTATGCAACACAATATGAAATGCATTTGAAAGACAAGTGAATCTTGTCAAGTGCCACAGTGCAGCACTCCGACTGCAACTACAACTTTAACTCCAACTCTAACGCTGCTGACAGTCTCTGCTGCCAGTCTCACTTTCATACTCAGAGCCTCAGTCTCGGCTACAGTCGAGGCTCTGCCGACGTCTAAGGCATTCGAGCAAAACACTTGAGTTGGCGCTTTAATCAAAAGTCAAATATTTCATGCAATGCGACAAGCGGCACACGATGAGACAGCGAAAGTGTGAGAGAAAGAGAATAAAAGAGAGAGAGAGAGAGAGACTGGTGCTAAAAACTACTTTAACAGCAGGCAGCTGCTGTCAGCATGCAAATGCAATTCCAACTAAACCCACCACACAATAGACGCCAACGACGACAGCGATGCCAACGATGGCAGCGACGGCAACGACGTCAGCGACAAAAACAAGAACAACGACAACGTGAAACTTTTCCTCGCCTACAAATTTTTAGTGCTTGCAAATCTGAGTGAAATGTTATTGTAACTTACAAGTAGTCGACTAGCTAATACCCTATACATGTATATATATATGATATATGATAGACTTTGACAATAATAAATTTTATAAAGAGATAAACATTCGTTGCAACTATTGCTGCTCGAAATATTTTGCTCAGATTCTTGATTTCTGAGCCTCTGCTGCTGTTTCCGTCACTTCCGACATTGTCTCCCTCTGCCACTGCTATGCCCACTGACACTGTCTATGCACTTTTGCAGCCACTTACACTTACGTATGGCTACGTTGGGCTGCAGCAGGACTTTAGCTCTTGGGCTTCTCGTTACTGTCGTGACTGTCGTGTCTGTCGTGACTGTCGTGCTGCACTGCTTTCATGGAAATTACATTTTTGCATTCTGGCGTCTTTCTGCTACTCAAGTAAATGCAAATATTTCTCATTTCTCTCTAACAATAACGTGGAACAAGAAGCAGAAGATGCTGAAGCACAAAAAACACAAAAAAATAAGAAGAACATGAAGGACGAAAAATATATATAGAAAAAAAAAGAAGAGAAATTGTCAAATGTATTCAAAATGTGCGCCGCATGCGAAATCTTTTTGAATATTTATGCACACACACGCATGTAATATTTGTGTCTGTGTGTGTGTATGTGTGTGTGTGTGTGTGTGTGTGTCATTTAAATTCCAAAGCAAATGATTTTCTTGAGAATGTTGAGATTACAGCTAACAAAAATTGCAACTAAAAATTTCATCATAAAATTGGCTTAAATCAAAAGTAAAATTTTGTAAACTTCAAAACTAAATATTGCTCGACTAGCTAACTACCTCGTAATTATAATTTCTAATCAATTGCAGTGCAAAATTTTGAATATATAAATATTTAATATTTTCAATAATTTATTTCGCATAATTTGCACACATTGAAAATGTGAAATTCGAAATTTGTTAATTTCATTTTGTAATCAGATAACAATTATAATAATTATCATTATAATAAACCCGCTATATATATATTCTTCTTCTCTCTTTCTCTCTCTCTCTCTCTCTCATTCACTGCTATGCACTTCATTTCGTATGCATTTGAAAATTCGAAATTGCGGCTTTATTGTTAATACTTGTTTTTGTGCCTAGTCGTCGGACAGTTATATTATTATTATTATTTTTTTTTTTTTGCTTTGTTGCATTTTCATGTATGTGTGTGTGTCGTTTTTTTTTTTTTTAATTAAGCTAATGCAAATTGAATTTTAAATGAAAAACAATGAAAACAACAATTAAAATCGATGATTGCAAAACAAAACCAAAACAAATTTATAAAAGAAATTCACTAAAAATAAAAAACAAATAATTTTTTTTTGGTATACAGGGTGCGCTATTTTTAATGTAGATATACGCGTATATGTAAACATTGAATAATTTAAATATTTGTGTATCGATTAACATGACTAGAAAAGTGTTGCAATTGATAATTCAAAATAATTTTAATTAGTAAACTAAAAATAATTTCGTATATTTGAAAATCTATTGTTTTTATCATTTTTAAAAGTTATACAATGTTAAAATAAAAGCAAAAAAAAAAATAATGCATGCTATAAATATTTTATAAATAAATTAAAAAAAATAAATAAATAAATAAAAAATTTAATAAAATATTTTTTCATGAAGTTTTCAATATTTTAATATAAGAATGTAACAAAATTCTTAGACAAAATGAAAGGCAAATTAAACAGTAAAAGAAACAAAAGGAAATGCCATAAAATATATATTGTGCTTAGCAAGTCTAAGCCTTATTTTATTTACCATTTTTCTTTATAGCTTCATTTAATTTTTTTTTTTTTTTTTATTATTTTGTTTTGTTTTTTCACCCTTTATTTTGTACTGGTTTTCTTGCCGCCACATTAAGCTGCCACTTGCAGTTCTCAGAGTATATTCCCTACTACTTTTTTAGGCCTTTTTCTAAGGGTATATTAATTTTGACCAGCACGCACAGCAGGAGGCAAATTATACAATATTATAAACAAGAACAGCCTTATCTATGTCCATATCAAAGCATTATATTATAGAGCTACTCTAGAAAGAATCGATCAAGAATTATCACAAACGATTTGTTCGTAAAGCTAAACATCTGAAATTTACAGGACAACTTCTACAACTTATATAAATTTTGATCGGACAGCTATATTATATAGTCAATATAGGTACGATTGGTAGCTAATGAATATTTTGGTAGCTTGCAAGAGTATAAAATCTTCGACGTGCTGAAAGCTTTTTTTTATATGCTTGCTGTAAATATATAATTAATTTTTTTTTTTTTTTAAGATTATGCGTAAGAGCTTTTCGTTGTTTTTTTGTTATTGTTGTTTTTGAGTTGTGTGTGTGTGTGTGTGTTTCTCTTTTTTGTTGCAGGTTCTGGCTTGATATGCATAATTAGCGTGATTAAAAATTATTATTAAATGCTTTTCATTAAAAATTCTTAAAATCTTGATTTATTCAAATGCTAAAACAAAAAGAAAGATAGAGATGGAGAGAGAGAGAGAGAGAGAGAGAGAAAAAGAGAGAAATTAATGAATATTTTCATTGTAATCGCTTTAATTCACAATTCGTTTAATTTTAATTTTAACTCAATTTTTGCTTATTTCCAAAACAATTTAAAAAAAAAAAAAAAAAAAAAAAACAAAGTAAGCTACACTTGAATGTTATGGACTTTAAGATACCCAGTAACTATGTGAAGATCATTTTATTCGATCTTCATACTTCTAGCTTTCAAAGCGTTTTATATATTTATATAGCTTCGATTTCAAGAGACGGTGGGGTTTGTGGTAAATCTCAACAAAAAACAAAAGTATTTTGCAGACTCTATGGCTAACAGTTTCCGAAATCAAGCGAATAGACAGACAGTGGGATATGGTCCCAGCGACTCAACTGAGCTAGAATATATATAAGTATGTAGAGTATATATTCTCTATGGGGTCTATCTTCCTTATGGGCGTTACAAGCAGTTGATAGTGTCACAAACTCTTTATTCTCTCAGTATCCTCAGTATATATAACGTATATAATAAGAAAGTTTTCTTGGTCACTACGAAGATTTAATACGCTTGCAGGTGAAAATAAATGAATAAATCAAATTTTTATTGCTACAAAGATGAATCAAAAGTTCAAGGGTTTACCTTATAAGTAAAGGGTATTAAAACTTTGGTTGTTTTTTATACTCGGTGCCCATTGGGTACCAAGAGTATATTGGGTTAGTGACAAGAGCAAATGTATGTAATACCCATAACGAGGCGTGGCCGACCGCATAAAAAGTATATATTCTGACTCAGGATCAACAGTCGAGTCGATTGGAGCATGTCCGTCTGTCCGTCTGTCCGTCTGTACATCCGTATAAACACACAGATCTCGGAGACTATAAGAGATAGAGACTTCATTTTTTTTGCAAAGTGTTTGTAGTATTTGCAGGCAGATAAAGTTTATTTTGGATTTTTGCCACGGCCCCTCCGCCTACACAAATCGATAAAAAATGATTTTAAGCAAACCCAGGACTACAGGACTGAATAGTACAAAGTTAGAATATGCTTATCTGGACGTTGTGTATAAATTTGGTACAGAATTTTACACATGGAAGTTATACACAATTCAAATTCCAAAAGTTAAGAGGCGTCTCTATAGCGTACGCTTGCCTATTGTTCTCAACCCATACACGACGGCAACATTAACTTAGTGTTTTCTCTTTTTCACACTTGTAAAGAGTTGGGCACCGAGTATTAAATAGTCGAGCATACTCGACTATAACTTTCTTACTTGTTTTTTTTTTATTATTTTGATTTTATTTTTGCATGAAATTTAATATAATCTTTCTAATGATCTTTGACTATACGGGATTATGTATAGTATAATCTTAATGAGATGCACGAAATAAAAACATAAACATAATGCGGGCTGATTTCTTTTCTTCGAAAAAAGGAAATTGATATTCGGGTCATTGTGTTATTTCATTCGTTTTGTACTTTAAGGCGTTGTGTTCCAATAAAACTATATACATAATTATATTGATATACATCTCTGACAGTATTGAACCTTAAGATTATTTGACATATGATAATAAAAAATTTTGAAGTGTATAAGGATTTCGGTGTGTAATACATCATTTTACAGTCTTTTTTTGTGCGCAATAATAGTTTTTTTTTTCTTTATAAATTTTTTCACATTTATATTTTTCTATAATGTTCATGATATAAATAATGTAAATATTATATAGAATAAAATAATAAAATGCGCATTAGAAACTTCGATAAGAAAGAAAGATTTGCATATAAAAGGTCAAGTTTGGCGACAATCAAATTTAGTTTGTTCCCTGCCGCACATTACGAAAAAGTCAAATTGTTAAAATGTTGAAATATATTTTGTTAATATTATTAATAAATTTGTTTGCAAGATTTTCGAATTCATCGGAAATCGATAAGTTAAATGAAACGAATGCTAATCTGTCTATAAAAACGGAATTGGCTGAATTAAAGTAAGTGTTCGACTATAAAATACCCGGTATCCACATATTGTAGTAGTATAACAAAACGAATTGAAAAATTTTCAAATTTTTTTATTATTATTTTATAATTTTATTTGATTAATTCTAATTTAATTTTTAAATTTAATTTAGAACTCAACAACAATTGATTAAAGCTGGACAAGAAGAACAGCAACTGTTGCTCTATGACATTATCAAAAGATTAAATTTATTTGACGCCAATCATTTTTCACAAAGCTGTCGTGAAGCTGCCTCCCCTTTCTCACGCAGTGGAGTCTATGATATACTTGTGCCCAGCTACAGTAGACAACCGTTTATGGTGTTCTGTGATGCTGAGACTCATGGCGGTATGTTTACAGTCATAATGCGTAGAGTTGATGGTAGTGAAAACTTTTACCGTGACTGGAATGATTATAAACATGGATTCGGTAATCTTGATGGCGAATTCTTTTTGGGACTGGATAAAATCCATGCCTTAACTACAGCCTATGGACCCCAACAGTTACTCGTTCTATTAGAGGACTTTGATGGTAATGTCACCTATGAGACTTACAAAGAATTTGCAATTGGCAATGAGACCGATTCATATAAATTGAACACATTGGGCAAAGCCAATGGCACTGCTGGAGATGCATTGAGTCATCATAAGGATATGAAATTTACAACATTGGATAGAGACAACGATGCTGGCAATGGTGGAAATTGTGCCACTGCCTATACTGGTGCCTGGTGGTATCGATCATGTCACGACAGGTATTAACATGTTCACAATTATCTTAAAATTGTTAGCACATTAAATCTCTACATTTATCTCTACAGCAACTTACTGGGCAAATATAATGGTACTGAAGGCAAGGGCATCATTTGGAGCACATTCCGTGGCAATCATTATTCCTTGAAACGTGCAACAATGATGATAAGGCCGAAACCGTATGAGCCGTTACCAACATTTCCAAGTAATCTTAATGAAATTGATTGGTCCAAATTTTCTTTTCATTAAATTAAATAATTGAAAAATTTGCAAAATTAAATAAATAGAAAAAAAATGTATGTGAAATGTCGAATATTCTAGATACTCTAGCAATGCTTCATAAATTATTTTTCATATAAAATTGAAATATTTAATTGATCGTATGTTACAATAATACAGAGCAGTTACTGATATATATATAATTTCTGGAATTGACCGCGAGTTCATCTCTTTTCCCTTGCAAGCCTATAAAAACAATAACGAAAATATTGTTGATAAGAATGTCGCAAAGTCGCAAACGTCACTCAAATCATCGGCACAAGTTTCTTGGTTGATAAGAGGTTTCAGAATACAATACAATATGTGTATAAATTTATTTTATAAACAAGAAAAAAATTGTTCAGCACAGAGTTTGCTCGACTATATGCTACCCGATACTCAGAAAAATAAAAAATTAGATAACTTCTATTTTTACGATTTAATATGAAACAAATTTTAAGATTCCAAGTATCCGAAAATTTTTTAAAAATGTTTCCGAAATGCACTGATCAATTTCTAAATGTGTTGGGGAGAGTGGTAAAAATCTTAAACAAACTTGATCTGCCTGCAACTAATATTAGTCAAGCTAGTTTTGCAAATGAAAATGAAATCTGTCGCTTGTATAATCAGTATTCTATGGGACCCGAGTTTAATAAGAAAAAAAACAATAGAGAAAAGTTTTCTAGCGGACGTCAAAGATTTAATACCCTTGAATAAAGAAAATTATTACCCTTGAAAAATATAAGTTAAATTTTGATTTCGGCTTGAAATTGGTTGTTTTTTATTATACGAGTATATATATATATATATATATATATATATATATTTTTTTTTTTTTGATCTGATTATCTGATTTTGATCTATTGAAATTTATCAATGGAAACGATGAACAGTTCATTAACATATTACAATATATTGAAGTCAGTAAGTGTATTTATGTATGTGTGTATCAGTGTGTGTGTGTCATAATTTGTCTGCCAGTGTGTCTCTGAAAAAAATATTTATTGGTTTTTGTTTTGATTTCTTGGCCTTATCATCATTACAGCTCGTTTCAGGGAATATTCGTTGCCTCGGAAATAATACCAGATAACACCCTTGCCTCTAGTATTGTCCTTATATTTACCCGTCAAGTTGCTGCAATATATAAAATTAAATATATTTAAAATAATATTACGGAACAATATAATTTTATAAATACCTGTCATGACATTTATTGTACCACCAGGCGCCAGTGTAGCCTATGGCACAACTCGTAGTAGTTGACTGATCGTTTTTTCGATCTAAAGTAGTAAATTTCATATCCTTATGAGTTCTCAAAGAATCACCAGCAGTTCCACTAGCTTTTCCCAATGTATGCAATTTATATGCTTCCTCTTCGTTTCCTATGCCAAACTCATCATACATTTCATATGTTGAATTGCCTTCGAAATCCTCTAGTTCAACAAGTAATTCCTGAGGCTGATCTTTAGTCAGAGCATGAATCTTATCCAGCCCCAGAAAGAATTCACCATCAAGATTCCCGAAGCCATTTTTATATTCTGTCCAATTACGATAGAAGTCTACACTTCCATCCAATCTTCTTAAAATGATTGTCCAATTACCGTCCCGAGTCTTTGCATCGCAGTATACTTTAAATGAACTTTCACTATACCGGGGGATAAGTATGTCATAGATTCCACTACGCTTGAAAGCTACTTCGTCACAATTTCGTCCGTATGAATTGATAAATTGTATTGGATTAAGTTTTCCAAGAATTAAATTCAGCAACTTTTCCAGTTTTTCTTGTCCTGATTTCAGCTGCATTATCTCAGATTTCATTTGATCTTGTTGCGATTTCATTTGATCTTGTTGCGCTTTGATTTGATCTTGTTGCGATTTCATTTGATCTAGATCAGATTTGCTGCGTTGTTGATCGGCTGCAATGAATGATCTACCAAGAGCTGAATTTAATATAAATCAAACTTCAATTTGTCGATCACTTACTTTAATTCGACCAATTCGGATTTAACAGATAAATAAGCTTTAGTTTCATTTAGTTCGATTATTTCGAATGATTCCGAGAATGAATCAATGAAACTGATTAAAAATATTAACAAAATGAATTTTAACATTATTGCGTCTGTTGCTCGACTGAACTTTTGACTGAACTGATCTGTTGGACGAATGATTCGACTTTTTATAGTACCAGCTAAGTATTTCCCATGTCATGACCATGGCGTAATGCAATTTTTTTTTATTGCATATGTTAATACTTATTAATTTTATACATATGCAATTTGTAATCTCAGCCCAATAATATACATATGTATTATCTGGCTGTAGGGCATAGTAGTCGACTATAACATACTCTGTAACCTGTAAGTAATACAGAGTCTTTGGCGTTACCAAGTGCTTATATATGTAACTAGTTTTTCAGCACATATTCAAGCACACACACACTCACTTGTACACAGAGAATGATCTCAGAGAGAGGTAGAGAATGAGTGAGAGAGAGGGAAAGAGAATGAAAACATTTTGGGGCCATAAACAAATTCGTAATTGCCTTGTAATGCCTTGTGTTGACAGCAGAGTTCGACAAACAGATAAGGAAAGCGACAACAAGAGAGACAGAGTGAAAGTAAGAGAGAGAGAGAGAGAGAGAAATAGAGATAACAGATGGACAATATATGTATGCGTGTGTTTGTATTTGTATTTGTGCATTGTAGAACAGAAATTAGCATAAAACTTCGATTTCGCTTGCGCACATTTTGCGCTCCTAAATGAAAGGAACGAACAAACGAGGCGCAAAAACGTATTTTGCCAGCCTACAAAATGGCAATAGATTGCAAGCTGAAGCCATAAAGCCCCGCAATGGGCTTTACATATGCCAAATGTATGTACGACGAGTAGCGTACGTAAATGACGTAATAAAAAAAATAATAAAAATCAACAAGAGTCGACTTAAATATACCCTGTAAAAATGAAAAAAAAATAAATGCAAATATAAATGTAGTTTAATATTAATTAAATAATTTTTTAGTTCAGCAAATATATGTAAAAAAAATAATATATATAATAACATTATTCTAATATATTTTTATATTCCGCAGAACTAAATTTTTGATATATATAAATTTTAAAAATAAAAAAAACACAAATAAAATTTCTTAATTAAAAATTATTACATTGTTTTTTTTTTTTAACAATATTTTCGTTTATTTTTATAGCTAAAAAAAAAAAATTATTAGAAATAATTAAAAAAAAAAAAAAATGCAGACATATAGATTTTTGTAGGGTATCAATAACAGTAAATGAGTAAAAAGTAATTGCTTACTTTTCGTTGTTATTTGAAATCAATTTCAATATTCAAATTAAGTCCGCAATATATACAAAGTTTGAATCAAATCCAAAATCAGCTAAATTATCTGCATCTAAATCTAGCCTAAAGGCTTAACGCAAATATTTGAATTGCAGACGAATGGTTGGTGGATAAGAAATATGAGAATGAGATGAAGTTAAATTTGATAGAGTTGGAACTGAACTAAAGTGAACTGAACTGAACTGAACTTTTTGTTCATTTTGACTAATTAAATTATGTAAAAGTTGTCTGCATAAATTTTTATGAATATTTAAAAAGTTGATTCGTTGTGTGTGTTTGAAAGACAAAAGCTGCCTCATCATCGTCGTCTATTCGCCTACAATTTCTGTTTGCTGTTGCTGCTTCTTGTTCTACTTCCACTTCCACTTCCACTTCCACTTCTACTTCTACTTCTACTTATTCTTATTCAAATTGAAAATTCATCAAAAAAGTTTCGAGTTATCCGTACGTAAAAGTGAATCAAATATTCATGCATGCACGCAACTTTTTATTACTGCTTTGCTCTGAAGAAAATCAAAAAAAAAAAAAAAAAGTGAAAAGTTGAATTGGCTAATAATATTCTAACTCTTTTTCCTGCCAGCTCTCATCTCTCATATCTCTATCTCTCTCTCTGTCACTCTCAATCTCTAAAAAGCAATTAGCCTTAACTCTTAATACCACAAAAGAGAGAGAGAGAGAGAGAGAGAGAGAGAGAGAGAGAACTATGAAAATGTGTAAAAGTTTCTTTCGAGTGTTGCAAACTGCTTGCGGTCAGTGTTGAATAATGTTTCACACACATACACAAACACATACTCTCTCTGTAAATCAGTCACAATTTTTTTCTTTTCATTTTCGACAGCTGTGTGTGCGTCAAGTTGCGTTTGACAAATAAAAAAAAAAAAAAATTAAAAAATTTTATAAAAATAAAAATAAGAAAAATGAGTCGCAATTATCAGTTAACAGAATCTGATCTGAATCTTAGCTATGATCTGGAGTTCATTGATAGAGTATTCCAGTGTTATGGCGTAATACCCGAGCCAGATGCCCGACGCTATCTATTAGATCTCGCATATAGTAAGTATTCTCTTTTTTTTCTCTCTCTCTCTTCTCTCTCTCTCTCTCTCTCTCTCTCTCTCTCTGGTCATCTCATTAATTTGTTTTCGTGTTTTTTCTCAGCTCTGGCTCGCAATCAGCTTGTCGAGGCGCGTCGCTTTGCCAATTTAACAAATAAAACATTAATCGATGTTGATGATTTGCGTATTGCCAAAACCGAGAGAACTGATGACTTTCAATTGGGGCCGCTATCGTTGGGTAAACCGATTGTTTATAATTTATCACCACCGGCCGCTACACCAGGTTTATTTTTGCCACCATGGCGCAATTGTCAAGTTGGGCCCAATGTTGAACTGAAGCAAACATTTGCCGAATTTGTTGAGGAAATTGAAAAGTTTGATGCGCCGCCGCCGTTAGTTGCTAAAAACGACATCCCAAAGGTGGCCAATACAACGATTAAACCTAAGAAAAACTTAAAAAAGAAATAAATAAATAAATAAATCTTTTTTTTAAATATATTAAATATATGTAAAAATATATTTAAAAAAATATGTAATAAAAAAAATATATAATAAAAAAAATATATTAAAAAAAAATATATTAAAAAAAAAAAAATTATTACTCTGACCTGGAGCTATAAACTTTTGATTTTTATGGGAATCAAATTTTTACTGATATATCAGAAATCTATGGAAAATAATTATCTATGGAAAATAATCAAGTTGAATCAAGATTGAAGTACTATATGATAGGAACGATCTAAGGCAAATATAGTTTTTGTCAAGCTATCAAGTTCAAGTTCAGATTTGGCTCATAAGCTGACATTCTTTATCAGTAATAATTATATAATGTAAACACAAATTAACTATTTGTGGTATCAGATTATGTTCACAAGCTACTGAAGAGTATTGCAAGTCATTCGACGTCTACTAATAGTTAACGCCCCAGCTATTGTAAAACGTCGGAAGCAATGTTGTATATCTGTGGCAATTATTCATATAGCTGATATATATGAACGCTTCAGATACTAAGAGAAAAGGAACTCATATAATTTTAGACTAACGTTATGGTAAACGAAATACTATATTATAGACTAAAAGTAATATTGGAACAATACTTGTATATTATGTTCGAGAGAAAAATTCTTCGCAAGATCTTCGATCCCGTTCGGATTGGGGACGACTTTCGCATTCGGATGAACCACGAGCTGTACGAGTTGTACGACGACGTGGACGTGGTCCGGCGCATCACGATACAACGTCTGCGCTGGCTCGGCCACGTTGTGCGTATGGATGAAGAATCTCCAGCTCAGAAGGTATTCGAAGCGAGAGTCGACTACGGGCGACGACGAAGGGGACGACCAAATCTCCGATGGAAGGACCAAGTAATTTTGCAATTGGAGGAGGCGCGCGAAGAGCAGAGGCGCCTGGAGGGAGACGCTGAGGTCGGCCAAAACCCGAAATGGTTTGTAGTGCCACCTAATAATAATAATAATAACTTGTAGAGTTAACGTTTAAATTAGGAAATTTTAGAAAATTTTTAGTTTGTTTTAAATAAAAAATTGTATTTTATTTATTTTTTTTTTATTGTCCGTATTATGCTTTTGGATTAGTGTCGCTCTGACTCATATTGCTTGATATTATGCGCATAGGTGCGACAAACAGTTCGTAGTAGTAAACATTTACGGCAAATTGTTTTCGAATAGATCATTTTCCAATCATCTTGCATTTCGGGTACATTTAATAAATGTAATTTTTTATAGACGTTCATCATTTTGAGATCGCTGTCGATTGGATTGATATATGGCAAACGAAATGGTTGCATCGATGCATAAATATTTTTATCACTCTCTGTACTTGTTGCTGGCTAATGATAAATGATAAAAAAAACAAACAAAAAATTATTATTGAAATTAAAGAATTTAAATGAATTAAATTGCATTATGAAACTTACGGAATAACAACTATTCCATAATTCTTCAAAACTTGGATTCATGTTTACAGTTCATCGATAAAGTGTTTTAATATAAATTTTGAACATGATGCTTGTCAAATATTTCGCTCATGGCCAACTAAGAAATTTGATAAATTAGCAAATATTTTTTTTTTTTTTTTTTCATTTCTCTTTGCTAAAATGTAAAGTTCTAGTACACAAAGAGAGTGAGAGAGAGAGAGAGAAATATTCTTCATAAATATTTATATATCTTATGTTTTAGTTGTTCTATGTTAATTGAGAGTGTGCGTTGTATTCTTGCATCTTGAGCATCTGGCCGTGCGGTAAAGAATATAATATTTACATATCGTCGACATTTGCATAGCTAACGACAAAAACTGTACATCCCTGCATATCTCTTGGCCTGCGTTGATAAAACATAGCAAAAACCTTTCAACCAAAATATTCTTCACTACTTTGTGGTGGCATTATCTTAACCCTAGAGCAGTTTACAAATTAATGCGAACTCGCACGTGTTAATTCAAGGATATGCTGCTTGTGTTTTAGTTGTTTTAGTGCTACTGTTACTGCTGTTACTGCTGCTACTGTTGCTACTGTTACGTTAGTTGCTAGCTTCTGCTACTTTATCCCTTTCTGTGTATTTGTCATGAATTTGCATATTAGAAAAAGTTTTCTGCTTGTAAATTGTCAGTTTAATATGCGTGAAGTAGTTTCCTTTCTGCCTAAGAAAAACCTAAAACTTTATCTCTTTCTATTTCTATTTCTATTTCTCTTTCTATGTCTCTGTCTCTCTTTCACTCGTCAACATATATGTATTCCCCAAGGGTTTTGCATACATAAAATATCGACAGACAGACATACATACATACATACATATGTATGTATGTATGTAGCATAAATAAGAAACTGTTTGACAACTTGAAGTGAACTCGGAAATGTTCAATTTAAGTAAAGATACTTTTAATATATTTTGCAGCTTAAATTAATTGTGAATTATATATAAAAAAAAAGAAGAAGAAGAAAAAAAATACTATCGAAATATTACAATATCAAATTAATGCTCGGGTTGTGCAAACATAAACTGTATGAGAATCACAAGATAAGTAAAAACGGCAGCACACATCTATCAAATAGAAAGAGAAAGAAATTATATATAGTATATATATATATATATATATATATATATATATATTCATATTCTATTAACTATTTACATTACTCAGCAAATGTAGATTGAGGTTAAAAAAATCCTTGGCCGTGACAACAAAACGTTCATGCAGTGTTTGCAGTAGAAAATCTATAATAGAATTATTATAAGTTTTGCCAGCCAAAGGTTTCATTAGTTTAGCAATTAAACAACCAATCTGACGACTCTGGATAATGAAAAAAAAAAAATATATATATATATATATATGTATATATATATATATAATATATAATAGGTAAACTTACAAGATTGTAACTTTGCTGACAATGCCAACAAGTCATGGTGAAGATCAATCCTAAATTAAATAATACGCCAAAATGCAGCAGGATCATTGAAATATTTTGGGGATTAATTAATAAATTTTTAACCATCCAATATGAATTAAAGGTAAAATTAAAAAAATATTCCATGAATATGATTAATAAACTGTTGCCATAACTTAAATTGATTTCTGTAAAATGTTGACCAAGTTCACTATAACATTCCTTTAGCTGCACAACAGCATCCAAATCTGTTGCTAGTCTCCAACGACACGCCAAACGTTTGAGATGATCACGTAAAGCTAATATACGAGAATTTTCTATTAAAATATCAAAAAGAAATGAATAAAGTTTCAATTGTAAACCAAATGAACTTGGTGTCACAACCCAAAAGAATGACATATTCCACATACGATCCAAACGTAATCGACAAATTGAGACCAAACATTGTCCCATTATATTAAGCAGCAGTATGCCATAGATCCAAAAGTAAACGTTCCCCTTTATCTGTTGATCCAGAGTTTGATAACGATAAACGCGACGTTGTACAAATGTATCGATCATAATAAAGACATGTCCCAGCGATAACATCAAAAAGATAATATGTGTTATCAAACAATCGAATGAACATTTTATCACTTGACTAGCACGTTGCACGGCAAATATCCAAATCACAATATACCAAAAAAACCATAAAAAAAATTGCATCAATTGCAATCGCTGTAAACGCATATTCCAACGTACAACAAAGAAATTCAGTGTCAAATGGAAAAATTGTTGCGTCAATTGTGATAGATTCAAGCACTGCATTTTTACTGTTTAACTGAAAATGCTAAGCGTGAAAAATGCTTTAGAAAAAGAACTAAAAATGTTGAGTCAGTGCATAAAATTCATCAATGTCATGAAATTATTAAGCTGCATTTGTCGATAATCATATAGAAAAGAAAGGAAAACCTGTACGAAAGCAACAATCGATTGTGCTCGACTTTATGATATCCGGTATCCAAGATATTTAAAATTGGCATAATTTCCGCAGTTTCAGAAGACGTTGCCAAAAATTCAAAATAATCAACTTTGAAAAAAAAAAAAAATAATAATAAAAAAATAATAAATAAAGCTGGTGTTAGTCTTATTTTATCATCTATGCCGGACATAGAAATATATGTAATATTATAACAAGTATTTGCGGCAACATTCGTCGGCGCATTTATGTACTTATCAGTCGAACTTGAACTACGACGCGTAAGCAAAAACTTGAACTGCGACACGATGAGATAATTGCTCAGATTTAGTGGCGTTACTTATGGGCTGATAACATGACGTTTGCAGTGCTTTGACGATTCCCTGTAGTCTCTCCCTGTCGATGGGTATTAACATTTGTCACTCTGTTCGTTTTTTTTAGCGTACATATATAATTTGAGCAACTGTTGCTACAATCACAATTGACAGCTGACGGAGCTGACTCTGTACTTTGCAATGTGGATACCCTGTTCGACAGTAATCACAGGGTAACATTTACCTAATGCTCAATCAGCAATTTGCTTATAAAACTTATTGAGTTTCTAAAGTCTCAATTTCTGAGAACTAGGAGATGGAAATTCTTACCTCATATTTAGCTGGAACATTTCATATATTTTAATGCATAAACTAAATGAACTTACAAATTTTTGCACTTCATATTCTTGAACTAGAATTAAAGCTTCGTTTAGACTAACTGTTGAATATTTCTTATCACTTCGACTGATAAGTACATGGACAACCGGATGTTTTCGCAAATATTTTGCAAGAATAATCTCGGTGAAATTACCACAAACTTTTGACGATGCAGTGTGCAAATTTGCAGGTTTCCTACTAATGGTAGGGGGATTTCGGGGATTTGGGATTTTTACGAACTGTATTATGATAAGAAATAGCCGAAAGTGCTATAAAAAGACGCGATACAATGATGCTCAGCACAGTTTCAACTTATATTGAGTTTAAGACGAATTAAAAATGTTCAAGTTTATTGTAATTTTATTTGTATTTTGTTCATTCAATTCATTCACTGAATCTTCTGAAATAATTGAACTAAACATGACGAAGGCATTTCTTACACTTAATTCTCAATTGTCCGACGTGAAGTGAGTTTTCAAAACAATTCAAATTAAGCATAGAATAAAATTAATTTCATCATAGATCGGAGCAAACATTGTTGAAAACGGATCAAGGGAATTTCAAAGATGACTTAAAATTGCTGAAAACTGATCAACAAATCCTGAAGGAATTAGTTATGTTTATGAGAGCTGACCAAATGAAAGATGATAAGCAATCGAACAACACAGATAAAGGCACAAATAAAACTGATACAACGGATCAAGATCAATCAAAATCTGACTTGTCTATCTTAAAGTAAGTGTTGGAATAATCAAAGTTAAACTTAATTTAAAACTAATTTTATACATAACTTACATTCATAATGCGCAGATTGAACCAAGAACTTATCAAAGAAAACTTAACAACGTTGCAAACAAGCCAGAAACAAATGAAAGAAGAACTCACATTCATTAAAACTGGCCAAGAGGAGATGAGAGTGGGACAAAAGAGATTGGAACTAATGCTAGAGAGCATTATGCAAAAACTAAATCCAATTGCACGCAACTGTGCCGAAATAAATGCCAAACGAAGCGGACTCTACGAAATACTCCTGCCTTTGTACAGTAAGCAACCGTTAAATGTCGCGTGTGATCAAGAAACACGTGGTGGAAAGTGGACGATCTTCTTAAGGCGAATGGACGGCAGTGAGAACTTTTATCGCAACTGGACAGATTATCAAATGGGTTTTGGTAATCTCAATGGAGAGTTCTTCTTGGGACTCGACAAGCTGCATGCTCTTACTGCAGACCAACCCCAAGAATTACTAGTTGTACTTGAAGACTTTAAAGGCAACATCACGTTTGAGTCTTATGATGCGTTTGCAATTGGTAATGAAAATGATGCCTACACACTGCATACTTTGGGGAAAGCAGAAGGAGATGCTGGAAATTCTTTAAGTTCCCATAAGAATATGAAATTTACTACTTACGACAGAGACAATGATATTTATTTACTTAATTGTGCCAAAGAATATACTGGTGCCTGGTGGTATTATTCATGTCACGACAGGTATATTAACAAATATTTATTTTCTCAGAATATGATTTTTTAATAACTTTGATTAATTCTTATAGCAATCTGATGGGTAAATACAATGATACTTCTCTTGCAAAGGGTGTAATCTGGTCTACATTTAAAGGCTATAAATATTCACTGAAACGTGCGATTATGATGATAAGGCCGAAAAATATCTGAGTAATTTGATTAAAATTTGTTAATTACTTGCAATTTTCAATTATTTCTGTTTGTTAAACTAAAAAAAAAATGATCAATAAAATTTGAAATTTCTTGAAAGTATTTGCAGCTTGTATTATCATTATATAATTTTAGTTGAATTATTTATTTATTTGATTTAAATTGAATTGCGTTGAATGCGAATAAATATGAATACAAATGCGATTCATTTGCTGATTAAACAATTTAAATGAATCACAATTTGAAGGCAAGTATAAAGAATATATTGTATATATAAATAAATATGCCATCGCAAAGAACATTCTTTACGCCTGCTTCACACAGCACAAGAAAATGAAAAATCGTAAAAGAAAATGGCAAAAACTTAATGAAAATATAGAATAAGAAAAAAAAAAAAATATAAAAAGAAATAATTAAATAAATTTAAATGGAAATAAAATTCAAATAATTTGTCATTATGTAGAGTTTCATATTTTCATATTTTAATAAATTTGCAAGTTATGATTTGTCAGCCTTGGCAAACTGTGACCCTTTCTCGGCAAACATGAATTGTATAAGAATCACAAGGTATGTGACAACAGCGGCAAACATCTGTATGTCCATATAAAATTATGTAATTATTTCTTTTTATATTTTTTTTTTTTCTTATTCTATATTTTCATTAAGTTTTTGCCATTTTCTTTTACGATTTTTCATTTTCTTGTGCTGTGTGAAGCAGGCGTAAAGAATGTTCTTTGCGATGGCATATTTATTTATATATACAATATATTCTTTATACTTGCCTTCAAATTGTGATTCATTTAAATTGTTTAATCAGCAAATGAATCGCATTTGTATTCATATTTATTCGCATTCAACGCAATTCAATTTAAATCAAATAAATAAATAATTCAACTAAAATTATATAATGATAATACAAGCTGCAAATACTTTCAAGAAATTTCAAATTTTATTGATCATTTTTTTTTTAGTTTAACAAACAGAAATAATTGAAAATTGCAAGTAATTAACAAATTTTAATCAAATTACTCAGATATTTTTCGGCCTTATCATCATAATCGCACGTTTCAGTGAATATTTATAGCCTTTAAATGTAGACCAGATTGACACCCTTTGCAAGAGAAGTATCATTGTATTTACCCATCAGATTGCTATAAGAATTAATCAAAGTTATTAAAAAATCATATTC